>JABXWE010009547.1:0-27143 GCA_014611495.1 Limonius californicus | reverse complement strand
AATTCAAAGACGAAAGTGACGTTTTTTCAATGATGGAAGTTAATTGTGTGCAAAAAGATCGACTGAACGCATTGACGGTCCTATCAATAGAAAAGAAGTTCGTCCAGTCTATCCCGGATTTTGAAAACAACGCCATAGACGTCTTTTCCAGCATGAAAAATAGGAGAATGGATTTTATGTACAAAAAATAGGTAAGTTTTTTCTTGTGCCCACCCTCTTTCTTAACTCACAAGTCGCCGCTGGTGATATATTCAAAATGTATTGCCAAGTATTAGTAAACGAATCACAAAGGCGGTTTCAGCGCATAGTTTGGTGGGAAACCCCTAATGCTGAGCTAGAGGATTATGAGTTAAATACCGTTGCATGGGGAACTAAATCAGGTAGCTTTTTAGCGATAAGGTGTTTGAAACAATTAGCAGTGGAGTTTCAATCGCGATATCCACTTGCAAGTAAAATCATGCAGAATTGTTTTTATGTAGATGATTTATTATGCGGTAGCAATGACAAGATCGAGCTTTAAATCTGCAAAAAGACATTACAACTATGTTAGCTAGTGGGGGGTTCGAATTAAGACAATGGCTTTCTAGCAATATAGATTTATTAAATAAATTTAAAGTAAACAATGAAGTGCCATCAAAAATATTAAAATTAAATAATGTAGTCGAAAACAAAACGTTAGGTGTATTATGGAACGCCACTGAATATACTTTTCTTTGCGATGTAAAGACAGTAAAATTTAATAAAAACTTAACAAAAAGATCTACAGTATCAACGATATCTCAATTATTTGATCCGTTAGGCTTATTACAGCCAATAATAATTACATCAAAATTAATAATTCAAGAATTATGGCAGTTAAAATTGTCATGGGATGAAGCTCTACCGCAAGATGTACATAGGAAATGGATCAAATTCCAAGATGATTTGATTAAATTAAAAACTGTAAAAATTCCGCGGCATGTCATTGTCGACAATCACAAATTAGTAGAACTTCACGGATTTTCGGATAGTTCAGAAAAGGGTTACGGTGCTTGCGTTTATTTAAAGTCAGTGGATGAATCTGGGCCATGTGCGGTTAGAATTTTATGTGCAAAGAGTCGTGTAGCGCCACTTAAAAGGGTTACTTTACCTAGATTGGAATTATGCGCAGCGGTATTGCTAGCCAATTTGGTACAAAAAATTAAGGAATTTTTAGAACTCAAGATTGATAAATATTATTATTGGTCGGACTCTACGATCACATTAGGTTGGATTCAAAGTTGTCCTTCAAAGTATAAAACATTTGTTGCTAATCGTATTAGCGAAATTCAAGATTTGTCCAATAGTAATGATTGGAGACACGTTCGAACCCAAGATAATCCTAGTGACGCCTTGTCCAGGGGGTTGAGCGCAAATGAGTTAATTAATTCAAGTTTATGGTGGAACGGCCCAGAATGGTTGTTTTCGGAAAAATTTGATAATTTTATTCCGGACAATAATTGTATTTTACCTGAGCAAAGAGTAATTACATGTCTAGTCACCGGTTCAGCAAAGAACAATATTTTTAGTAAATATTCAACTTTTAATACATTGCTAAGGGTTATTGCATATTGTTGTAGGTTTAAGCTAAATTCTAAAATGAAAATAGAAAACCGAATGCTGGGAGCATTAACAGTAAATGAACTACAAAATGCTAGAAATGTTTTAGTTAGGTTAGCGCAAAAGGAAAGCTTTCCACGTGAATATAAAGCATAGGGAAATGGTCAAACACTGAATAATAAAAGGAAATTGTTAAATTTAACCCCATTTTTAGATGCAGATAAATAAATACGCGTTGGGGGTCGTCTAATAAAATCAGATTTTAATTTTGACAAGAAACATCCAATATTATTGCCTTCTAAACATGAGCTGACTGCATTAATTTTGAGAAATGAGCACGAAAAATTATTTCATTGTGGACCTCAGCATTTGTTATATTCTATTAGACAAAACTTTTGGCCGATAACAGGTAGAAACGAAGCAAAAAAAGATTATACGTAGTGTGAGATGTTTTAAGGCCAATCCAACACTAGAAAATTATTTAACTTTTGAGGATTATTATATCATCTTGGTACAAGTTGAGGCTATTTTAAACTCACGACCTCTCAGTCCTTTATCTTCAAATCCTTTAGACTCCCAACCTTTAACGCCAGCTCACTTTCTAATTGGAAGATCATTAGTAGCAGTGCCGGAGCCTAGTTTAATTGAAATGAAAGAAAATAGACTTAAACGTTATCAGTTTTTAACCAAGCTGATTCAACAATTTTGGAAGAAATGGAACATGGAGTATCTGTCGGAACTCCAAATTAGAAGGAAGTGGAAGAAAAATTCTTCGACTCTACTCAAGGAAGGTGTTCTCGTGTTGGTACATGTAGACAATGTCCTACCTATGTGCTGGAAACTTGGCAGAATTGTGAGCATGCATCGCGGTAATGACGATATTGTGCGTGTGGTTAATGTGAAGGTAGGAGACTCAATTCTCAAACGTGCAGTGAATAAAGTTTGTGTTTTGCCATTAGAAAACTATTAATGTTGTTAAGTAATAAATTATAGGAAGTAGGGAAACTCATTCTTTGCTGGTAGTGCATATCGAATTAAGTGTTTGTATTTTTTTCTTTTTCTTCATTGTTCTTGCAGTAAATTTGTTATTTTTCTTATTCATTCTATGTTTAAAGTTTTTTGTAATTATTATAATTGTAATTTGTTGAAAGTACGTGGTACATTCAAGGGGGCCGGTATGTTTAGTACTTAAGTGAAAATGTGTTACAGCTCGGAAATATTGTTTATTTCCGTGTCCTTCCCAGAAGGTCCGGGATTATGTTTTACTCGCAAATGCCGACACCCTTAAATGGCATTCAGCTCGGCTTTATATTTTTCAGGTAGTTAGTTAAGGTCCTCTGTCCATTTTGTGTAAACTTATGTATATATTTGTAAAATAAAACAGTTCACTTTCATCCCTTGGTTTGAATGGTTTGTCCAAGCAAGGATTCGTTTTTGGGCTCCCGTTTTTCTAAATAAGTTAAAGAAGAACGGTCTAATATACAGTCCACTAATTAGAAGACATATTTAGAAGTGTGAGTAAGTGGTAGTATTTACAACACTACCACGAGCTTTTTGTCCAAGACAATTAGCCAGAGCAACAGTTAACTCGGAGAAAACTGAATTAACATAATTTTGAAGTGTTTAAAGTGTTGAAGTGTAAAGGTGTTAAATTATAAACCGTAAACTGTTACATATTAAACTGTAGATAAAATAAGCTATAGTTCGTTTGAAAATGGGGTGATAAAAATTAGGCAACCAAACATACATCTACAGTAGGTTTCTAAATGCTCCTTTGTAATTTTAATAAATAATTATGTAAGCCAGCCCTGACCTAAGTAAACATCATAGAAATAAAACAGATCGTTGCTTTATCTAGTTTATACAGTGCTTTCGTAAAGTGGTGGATAAATTCGATAAAACATTTTAGAAGGGTTTTCACAGAAAATCCTCGGACACATCAACCTTACTTTTTATGAGTGCATCTTTCCTGATAATTGTCATTTTTCGAACGTCTTTTGATTTCGCACTATGACGTCATCGACAATTTTTTTAAATGGCACCCCATACTTTTGTTCATGAATTTGGATACAGCACATTTTTCTGCGTACGACATTGTCAAAAACATATGACCTTGAAGAGGAAAGTTTTCGAAATAATCAGTCCCAAAGTTTCAAAAATGTATGGTAAAGTGATTAGAATAGACCAACAATAATTAAAAAAAAAACGGTGTTGATAGTTGTTTGGAATTATTTCGTGAAAGAATGCATTTCTTATCTTTTGTTTGTTAAAAGCAGTGTATTTCAACTGTTTATTGAGTAGTAACTTTGCCATTTTATAAAAAATGGTTAAATTAACTGAAAGTCAAGGTCATGCGTTTTTGACAATGTCGTACGCAGAAAAAATGTGCTGCAACCAAATTCGTGAACAAAAGTATGGGGTGCCATTTAAAAAAATTGTCGATGACGTCATAGTGCGAAATCAAAAGACGATCGAAAAATGACAATTATCAGGAAAGATGCACTCATAAAAAGTAAGGTTGATGTGTCCGAGGATTTTCTGTGAAAACCCGTCTAAAATGTTTTATCGAATTTATCCACCACTGTATATCAAGAACCTATTTGCAACTTTAGAATATGGATGGTGAATATATTAAACGCTCAAGCAAAGTGCCCTTATCAATAACAGAAAAAAAATTAATTTTGAATATTTACAAACATGTAATAAAAGACCATCCCACCAAGAATAAAGGAAATGCCATAGCTGCAAACATCGCAGGTATTAAGTTTGTTTTAAGGCATGCCATACAACATTCCATATTATTATTTACAGGTTTTTCAAAATCAACAATACACAATATTTTGCAAGAACATAAAAAGCGTGGACATTTGACCAATCCCAAAACATCTCCTGGAAGACCGGAAATTATAATAGAGAAATCTGTGGAATGTGTTATTCGTCGCATTGTTCATTCCTTCTTCTTTTCAAATGAATCTCCAACCTTAGACAAAATATTAGCGGTTATACACGAACGTGAAGATTTGCCACAAATAACACGTTCCATGTTATTCAAAATTATTAGGAAATTGAATTTTAAGTATGCAAAGAGAAATAGGAACTTTCTAATAGAACGTGAAGATATAATTTTATGGAAAAGCAATTACCTACGATCCATTAATTTATATCGACAAGAAAATAGAAAAAATTATTATCTTGACGAAACGTGGCTTAGCGAAGGTTACAGCCAAATCAAGGTTTGCGACGATGGCGGCATAAGAAGCCATGGGGAGGCCTTTATTAAAGGAGTTTCTAGTGGGCTTAAGCAGCCGTATGGCAAAGGACGTAGGTTAATTATAACCCATATAGGCAGTGACTCGGGATTTTTAGAGAGAGGTTTGCTGTTATTTGAATCAAAAAGTAATCGGGACTACCATCAAGAGATGAACCCTAAAACATTTGATGATTGGTTTGAGAAAATCCTGCATTTATTGGAACCAAATTGCGTAATTGTTTTAGACAACGCTTCGTATCACAGTCGTCGCGAAGAAACTGTACCTACAGCAGCATGGCGAAAAGAAGATATTCAAAAACGGCTAACGCAAAAAAATAGTTCGTTTGACGAATCGATGCTAAAAATAGAAGTATTACAATTTGTGAAGAAAGAAAAGCCCAAATTTTTAAAATATGTTATCGATGAAATGGCAGAAGTTGCTGGTAAAACGGTTTTGCGATTACCACCATATCACTGTGAGTTCAATCCAATTGAGCTGATTTTGGCTCAAGTGAAAGGAGATGTAGGGCGAAAAATTCTACATTTAAGATAGCTGAGGTGGAAAAGCTTTTTCATGTAGTGTTGGAAGTTATAACACCTACACAATGGAAAAATGTATGGAACACACAATTTCGGAAGAAAAAAAATGTGAGATTTAGATACGTGGATTGAAGTTCATATAGAACATCTTATTATTCATAGTAATAGTACTTGCTTCTGATACTTCTGACATGGACGACTCTGATTTGGTTGTCAATTCTAATGCAGAAATTATGGATAATTAAATATGATTATTATGTATATTTATGTATATAAGTTATAATTTTGTTGCGTTTTGATAAGAAATATCTATATAGAAAGTTTAAAGCATTTTCTAATTATCAATATTTCAGGTTCTTTATCATTGTGTTAACTAGTTATTGTGTTTGGTCTGTCCCGTTTCATCACGGCTACGGCGAGGGGCAAGACCCCCGGTGAGTTACCACATAGAACTTTTTACCAGATAAACAGTATATAAAAATTGTATACGTTTTGCATTGTTTAATTTATTTATACCTAGTATACCATACTTCCTTACCTTTTCTTGTTAAATGTGTTTCTTTAATAAATTGTAATATTGGTTTAATGTATGTTCTGTTAATGTTTTTTCTAGATTTACTTAGAAGCCCGATTTCGTAATGTATAATATTTATTTTAAATAACGAGCTACATAACCTTAATAACCTGTAATATAAAAAAAACGACAAAATAACTTCAACTGAATAACTGCCTCTTGGATTAGTATTCATTAAAAACAAAAGTTATAATCTAGGTAACTAAGACTGTATGATTGGTTGCCTAATTTTTTCTACCCCATTTTCAAACGAACTATACAAGAAAAAAAAAAGAGAAAGGCGACAAGTCTTATATTTACTAATCATGTTATAAGCTGAATGTAGTAAATTGTATATACAAAAACCACCTAATATTATCTCTTCTGAATAAGTTTTACTGACTGAATTGCTTTATCGAATCCATCTATAGTATTGTAACATTGCACATATACAGGCTTAGTTAGTTTATAACACATGAAAGTAACTTTTAAGATTGATTTCTAAATATTATTGCAGGTACATGAAAAACCTTACAAATACTATTGCACAAAAAAAACATTTTCAAAAAACAAGCCCAGTAACACATTAAAAGCTTCAAAATGCTTATATCTATTAACAATTATTATATCCTTTAAACTTATAACTCGTTGAAGATCAGACAATCATACATGCTGCAGTTAAATAGTTCCTTTCTTTCCTGTACAAACCCTTATATGTTCTTGCAAGGTAACTTTCTGTTTACTTTCATAATCTTAATCACAATTATCACCCTTTAAAGGCTTCTCTCTTGTATGAGTTCTCATATGTCGTTGCAAACTCTTTTTATGTGCACTTTCAAAGTCACATAAATTGCACTTGAAAGGTTTCTCTGTTGTATGAGTTCTCATATGTCTGTCCAAGTTCTCCTTATGTACACTTTCATAGTCACAAACATTACACTTTAAAGGTTTATCTTCTGTATGATTTCTAATATGTCTTTGCAAACTCTTGTTATGTGCACTTTCAAAGTCACAGACATCGCACTTGAAAGGTTTCTCTCTTGTATGAGTTCTCATATGCCTTTCCAAGTTCTCCTTATGTGCACTTTCATAGTCACAAACATTGCATTTCAATGGTTTTTCTCCTGTATGAGTTCTCATATGTCTCTGTAAGCTCTTCTTGTGTGCACTTTCATAGTCACATTCATTGCAGTTAAAAGGCTTTTCTCCTGTATGAGTTCTCATATGTTCTTGCAAGTTTTTCTTCTCTGCACTTCCATAGTAACATATGTTGCACTTGAAAGGCTTCTCTCCTGTATGAGTTCTCATATGCCGTTGCAAATTATTCTTCTGCACACTTTTATAGTCACACACATTACACTTGAAAGGCTTCTCTCCTGTATGATACCGCATATGTCGCTGGAAGTTAACCTTTTGTGCACTTTCGTAGTCACAAACATCGCACTTGAAACGTTTCTTGGCTGTGTGAGTTCTGATATATTGTAAGTTATGCTTGTTTGTGCATCTACAATTATATACAGTACAAGGTAAAGATTTGTTGTCTGTATATATTTTCTTGTACTTGTTCAACTGTTTCTTCTCATTACAACTGTGTGTATTTGGGGATTTGTACGACTTTTCTCCAGTATCAGTTGTAATACTTTGTTGCATCTTGTATTCCAACTGAGATTTTGTGACAGGGCCTATCCTTACATAATCTTCAGTATTTTCGAGAATTTCAGTTTTTATATTTAATTCTGCATGCAACAATTCCAGCTTGATGGAGAAATCGTAATCATATTTAGCCTCTTGTAATAAATCTGATACTGCGGATCCTAATTCCCTTGTTTGAGTCCGTTTCTCTTCCTCTGAAACACATATTTATATATGATCTACTGAAAACCTATAATAAGCTATAATAGGGTAACGTTAGGTTCTCAACTATGCTGTTATTTAATAAATAAAAATACTGGTATCTAATTTCGCTCTGCCGTTATATAATTACAATGCCATTATTTTTTTGTTAACTGTAATAATTTTTGTATTAGGCGCGTTCGATTGATGTTGGTTGCGAATGTGGTTGCCCTCAAGGCTAACCAAACAGCAACCGCTCGCGTTCGTTTGTAAATCCATGACGTCATATAGCAAAGTTGGTCCGTCACTTCACCGACCAGCTTTGGGAGCTGGTTCTGAAGTTGGTTCATCTCTATCTCTCTCTTTTAGATCAAATCTCTCTGTTTACTCTTGAATATTTGAATGAAATTTTGCCGCGCATGCTAAAATGCCGGTTTGGAAAAACATTTTCTGTATTTTATTTCTGCTCCTTATAACAAAGAAAATGCATTCTGTAATACTATTGCTAGCGCAAATTTTGCAGTCTTTTTACTTCAAGCTAGTGAAATGGAAGCAGTAAGATTTGTTAATGGAAAATTCGTGGACTTCCATGAAACTCTTGAAAATTATATTCAATTATTAAGCAGTAAGTATTGACTGTAAACTCGATATTACGAAATTTTATAAACGAAAATTTTTCATAAGTTTTTAGATGACGATTTTGCAATTGATTATGTTGTAAGGGCTGTAAATGCTGGCCAATTTTAACTTTTTACGCAACGAACACATGTTTAAAATAAAATTTGACTTGAATTGTTGCACGTGGGTAAACATTCACCAACCGCTGCAGCAACCAACGCGTTCGTTTGCTTTTAAGACATGATGTCACCATTCAGCGACCACAAGCAACCGTTGTCAAAAATTCTGTCATTTATCTGTCAACCAGAACCAGAACCAAAGTGCGAATCGAACGCGCCTATTATCAAAGTTTATAAAATATAATTATAAACTTTGTAGTTTTTTTTTAAAGAAATCTTGTGCTTTTACTTGCACCATTTAACTCAGCATTTGCTTTACTATGCAACACAAATTTACCGTCTTCTATTCCCAACTCAGTTTTATATGGTTCTTGTTTAATTTTGGCATGATGCCAGACACTGCATGTAGGATTGTAAGTATTTAACAGGGAGGCTGTACTAGTAACGTCTGGTTTGGTATCATCGGCATTGCATGTTGCATTCATGTTGATGTGCATGTTTTTTTCTAAACTAAAATCAGATTACTAAATTGTAATTGTATAATATGAATACGTAAAAAATACTTACCTTTATTGCATGACAATGTAATAAAAAGGCGTGTAATTTTTAATTAATATTACTCAAATACACTTCTAACAATAATTTCTTTGCGTTTTCTGTATTAGGCAACTCAAGCTGTCAAATGAAAATCAATAGTGGGAGATTGTACGTAATATTATTTGAGGTTGTGTCTCTGTTAGGTCTATTTTATATCATGTGAACTACTTTACATTTTTATATAGGATGATTCAAAAATTAATATACCAACTGCTGATGCTTAATCGTTTGCTATTAAATTCAAACAGTTCCTTTTAGAATTATGTTCTTACCGAAATCATTGCAATAAAGCAAATCAATACAAACTAAATTTTAGAAATGTTACTATCTCCAAAATGAATATTCTGTTGTAGTTAATATATAAGTCCGTTTGATTCCAACTAAGTCTGAAATGACGTTCCAACGTCAATTCAAGACATAAGGCGTAAGAGGAAGTTCCAGACACTATTAAGTGGCAATATATCATAAGGTTCCACGTCACAAATAGTTGTGAGAATTTTCTTAAATAAACTGCAGAGAAGAGAAGTTAAGCGCCAAACAAAGACAGGATTTGACATTGATAGAAAAATGGTAACCTCAGATGAATGTATTCAGGATAAAGTAAAGAAAAGTAACAGACGAAGTAAAAGAAAATGTTTGTAAAAAAGAAGAAAAACATTCATTGTCGTTTGAAGATTGTGTCGAAGTATGAACAACTACTATCATATTTACCATTAAATAGTACTTATTATCTAATATTGTTATAGTTTTCAAGAAACTGTTTTTAAGTATAAAATCCTATCCTATATGGCAGAATAGTTGTGTTGTCTGGTAGTAGTTTTTGTGTTGCTAAGTTTTTGAAGGTCTCAGAAACAATTAGGTTAATAGAAGATTCCGCATCAATATTACATTCGACAGGTGTACCATTTATATGAATTCGTATCACTGGAAGGTCAACTTTGTTTACTCCTTAAACTTCTGTAATCTGGAATAATATTTCTGAATGGTTACTGCTAGACTGTTGCCGTTTTAGGGCTTCGTTGAAATTAATTCTTGGTCTTTCTGATTTTCTTGGTTTCTTGCATTTTATTGCGGTCTTCTGTTTCCGTTTGACATACCAATTTTAGCAAAATGTCCTATTTTGCCACAATCTCTACAATTTTGTCTGTATGCTGGACAACTTTGTATTGCATTCGTGTGCTAGCTTCCTCCACAGTTCTTGCAGCTTCTCTGTGACTGATAATGTCTGTTTTAATCGGCATATAAGTTTTTGCTTATTGGACCGATGTAGTTTCTATTATTTCCATTGTTGCTGCGGTTATTCTTGCTGTTTTATTTGTTTTGATGCATGAGATTGCTTTTTCTACCTGCTTGTGTTCATCTTCGATGGCTGCTAGTTGCTTCCTTGTTGCTTAAATCGTTCGACCTCTCGTTAATAAATCGTCCAAATTCGGTTGTTCGGTTAGGCTGTATTTTCTGAGTTCGGTCATAGAGCAATAAAGATATTATTGCTCTATGGCTCGGTCTTCATGATTATTTTAAACTTGATTTCTTCATTTGCATTGGTGAAATTACAAGGCTTTGATAACAAAGGCCAACGACATAAACACTTTTTTAATGGTTTTCCCTTAATCTTATGTTTTTGGGTGTACTGAGTCCGAAAAGAATAATAAAACAGTCGTATCACCCACCATTTTTAAACATTTGAATATACGACATATGAGGAATTCATTTTTATCTACTATCTGTGCATTTTTAATATACATGCAGTAAATCTAAATGTAATTAGCTTGGCAGTGTTGGCAATACTGCTCTTTATTTTTCCGCTTTGTTCGCTTACAGTTAGTTGTTTGTTTTCCTCATATATCTAATATTTAAATATTAGATATACGGTTTTCCTTCAGTCAACATAACCTCACTTTTCCGTTGTTTGCCAATGTCCTCTAAGTATGGCAAACCATGATTGTAAAAACTGTCCTAACAGTTTTTGTTATACAGGGTGTCCCAAAACTACTGGGACATAGAGATACCACGTATTCTAGAGGTCAAAAGAAGTCGATTGGATCCAACTTTGTCATATACGAAAATGTACCGTTTGCCCGTGAGAGGAGTTCAAAGTTTCCTTAAAAAATCACATTTTTGTATGCTGTTCAGAAACGTGTGAACCAATTAATAATGCTGTACAACGGTGGGTCAGAATTCAAAATGGTGTAAACGCACTACGAGAAAACGACGATATTTTAAGAAGGGTGCATTGCAATTTTTTACGCCGTGTTGACCTCTGCATCAATGAAGGTGGTCACATTGAACATTTGTTGTAAAAAAGTTTTATTTTTGTGTCTACGGCCAACTAAATTTTGTAATACAATTAAACCTGCAATAATAATATCGGTTATCAGTGTTTGAGTAAACATTTTTTTTCTTCGAAACTATACGAACTTCGGAGTTTTTACAAGAGTCAAAAAATGAAGCTAATGAATAGGTCTTTACCTTAAAAAAAACATATAATCGTATCATCATCCTTAAAAAAATTCTGAACAAATTTATCAGGGGATGGGGGTGGTTTTAACCCTTCTCCAATTTTCTTTGGGTTTCTTTTGTTACTGAAAGTAGTGGCTTCCTTTGAAGTGCCCAGGTACCAAATTTCATTAAAATTGGTTCACACGTTTCTGAACAGCATACAAAAATTTGATTTTTTAAGTAAACTTTGAACTCCTCTCACGGGCAAACGGTACATTTTGGTATATGACAAAGTTGGGTCCAATCGACTTCTTTTGACCTCTAGAATACGTGGTAGCTCTATGTCCCAGGAGTTTTGGGACACCCTGTATATGTTGCGATTTTACAGTAAAAAAACATCGACGAAACGTTACAGACTTTGTTAAAAAAGTGTACCTACTTTGCATATTTTGGTGTAAAACTCCGTGATCAAGAAAAACATTGTGTTCCACACAAGGTTTGCTAAGTTTGTGTTGAGGACCTTAGAAAATGGTCTAAAAAAGCAAAGACAGCTTTTAGATTTGCAGTAGGGGAAGTGGGGACAGAATTGCCCCCATAACGTTCAGTTAGTAAAAATGAACAGAAAAAAATGTAATTGAGCATTTTAAACACTTTTATTACAAAATAAAACTATCAGTTTTCTCGTTAATATCAGTTTTTAAGCACAAAAGTAACATAGAAAGTAATCAAAAGTGTATTCGTTAAAAAAGGGAAAACAACGGTCTTGCCCCTACAGTGGGGCAAACCGATCCCGTGAATTTCAATGGGAGCACAACCGTTAGTTACAAAAATCTCTCACATACACTGAATCGTGAGAATCGTCATCTTCATCTATGCCTGCGCAGGCCTCATGAGCGCATCCAGGACATTTTGTACATTTGATCCACCCATCAGTTGACTTGGACTTAGAATATACGTCTTGGCAATAAATACATTCACTGTCTTCTTCTTAACTATCATCACTATTTTGTTTGAATTTGGTTGTGGTGAATGAGCTTGGAAGGACGACTGTGCTGGATTGGTTGATAGTTGAACTGGTGCGTAATGAACTTGAGCCTGAACCGTGACTGTCATTGCTGCCTGTGTTGTTGCATTCAGAGGAGGAGATGAGCATGGTATTCTTGCATCGTGAGACACAATTTCCAAATTACGCAAAGCAAAAGGAGGCGTATTATGCAAAATTGAAGATGATACATCTGAGTGCTGGGAATCACTGTCATTAACATCTTCTTCCTGAGGAAGTTGTTTAGAAGTAATGGTAGTATTTCTCTGCAACTGGCCTGCCCATTACTTCGGCTGGTTCAAATCTCCAAACCTAAAAAATATCAGGGTTCAAAGGGTATATGCCAGATTTCTGAAACTGTTTATAGCCGTCACCATAACAGCTGTTTTCATATAAGCCATTCCAAATAATTCTGGAGTCTGATACTCACCATCCTTGGACAGTTATGGCGCATCCATTTTTTACTCCTGATGAGTAATATTGGCTTAATGGTGCCATAACACTTTCTTTACAAAACCTGAAAACGTTCTATTGTTAATGCTCTCAGATGTTCAAAATCATATTTATTAACTCGCTGCAGGACACTTGAAGTATTTTGCAAAGCTCCCTCGTATTTTAGAGTTCCATCAAATAAACTTTTATGCTAATAATGAAATTTACGTGTGTAATAAAAAGTCCAGAGAAAGTCTCATCATAGTGACATACACTCAAAAAAATGGATGCCGAAATTCGAAAGCAAACATGATTTTAAGGTTTACACTGACAAATTTTCTTTGTTTATGTGTACCATTTTTATTTTAAATAGATATTATTTTATTATCTCTCACTTGATTTATTCACAAAAATAAAATAGTTTATTCATTCATTCATTTTAGCATTCGTTAATTTATAACAAATACAATTAACTTTTAAAATTGATTTATAATACTATTACAGGCACAGAAAAATCTTACAAATACTACTGCATGAAACAACATTTTAAAATAATACATCAGGTTGAAAGCTTCAAAATGCTTACTTCCTAACATCTTAAGTCCTATGTTTTAAGCTTATACTACATTACATATATAAAATCATACATTTTACATTCAAAAGATCTCTTTTTTTCTTGTATGAGTCCTTATATGTTGTAAGCTACCATTCCTAACATTTCAATAGTCTCACGTATTGCATACGAAAGATTTTTCTCCTGAATGAGTTGTTATGTAAAATTCTAAGCTAGTTGTACGTATACTTCTGTAGTCACATGTCACTTGAAAAGTTTATCTATGAGTGCTCATATGTCGGCGCAAGTTAAATTTTTGTGCACTTCTATAGTCGCATATATTGCATTTGAAAGGTTTTTCTCCTGTATGGGTTCTTATATGTTCTTGCAACCTAATCTTCTCTGCACTTGCATAGTCACATTGACTGCACTTGAAAGGTTTATCTCCCGTATGCGTACTCATATGTCGTTGTATGTTAATCTTGTGTGTACTTCTGTAGTCACATATATTACACTTAAAAGGCTTTTTACCTGTATGAGTGTTTATATGAAGTTTTAAATTAGCTGCACGTGTGCTTCTATAGTCACATATATTGCACTTGAAAGGTTTTTCGCCTGTGTGGGTGCTCATATGTTGTTGCATGCTATTCTTTCCTGCACTTTTATAGTCACATATATAGCATACGAAAGGTTTGTCTCCTGTGTGAGTTCGTATATGTCGCCGCAAGTTGTTCTTTTGTGCACTTCCATAGTTACATATATTACATTTGAAAGGTTTTTCACCTGTATGTGTGCTCATATGTTGTTGCAGGTTATACTTCTGTGCAGTTGTATAGTCACATATACTGCATGCAAAAGGTTTTTCTCCAGTATGAGTCCTCATATGAAGTTGTAAGCGGGTTTTACGTCTACTTCTGTAGTCACATATATTGCACTTGAAATGTTTCTCTCCTGTATGAGTGTTCATATGTCTTTGCAAGTTACGCTTAATTATACATTTATAATCACATATAGTACAAGCTAAAGGTTTTTTGGCTGTATGTATTTTGGCGTGCTTCTCTAAATTATTCTTTGATGTAGAACTATGTCCACATATAAGGCATTTGTATGACTTTTCGTTAGTCGCAGTTTGATACACGTTACATTTCAAAGATGACTTTGTTAGGGGCTCAATTATTAAATGATCCTGATTATCACTGGGAAATTCAGTTTTTATATATAATTCTTCGTGCAGTGATTCTATTTTTATAGAAGAGTCATAAATTTCATACTTTGAATCGGACGCTGCCGATTGTAATTCCCGTGTTGGAACGTCTTCTTGTTTTACTGTAACAGATGTACATGTTTATTATTTTGGTTTACTGAATAATAATCATGTATATAAGCTACGCTAAACAGGCTCTCTAACTTTCCTGTTATATAATAAATGCCAATTAAAATTTTCATAATTGTTGCCATAAATTAAACAACTAATATTTTGTTAATTGGAATAGAAGCTCTTATCATACTTGATGTAAATTGTGTCGGCATGCTTCGCAGAATTATCAAAACATTCATGTGATTGTTTGAGTGAAATACCTTTTCGATAATTATCTATTTGTACTGGATAACTTAGCATTTACTACATTGTACAACACAAGTTTACCATTTAACTCCAACTCAGTTTGATATAATTCTTGCTTGAATTCAGTTTGATGCCAGACATTGTAGGTAGAACTGTTAGGATTTAATACCGAGGCCATATTAGTTACATCTGGTTTGATATCAGTGGCATTAAATAGGGGTTCCATGTTGATGTGCCCTAGTTTTTGATTCCTAAATAATTCAAAGGTAGTATATTACAATTACATTAAGCAAATACATAAAGATTACTAACGTTTATTGCGGAAAATGTAACTAAAAAGAATTGTTAATTTTTTTATTGAAGTTACACAAATGCTCTTTTGACAACACTTTCTTTGTGGTCTCTTATATATGCAAGTTCTGAACAACCATTCTTTTAGGTTATGTAAAGTTGAGTTTGTTTTGCGTCATTTGAACTACTTTATATACAGAGTTCATGTAAGATAATAAGATATATTTTGATGTGGTCTATTTTAGATATTGTGATGTATATTTAGGTCAGCCCTGTACATGCCTGAACACAGCCCATCAAGTAGTGGGGTATTTACCGCATAGTAGTTAGTCCAGTAAGTTACTGTACTCTGTTGTAATCTGTTGTTTAAAAATTCTTGTTTTATATTAATAAATACCTAAGTGAAAAGTAAGTCTCGTTAATAAAGACTCCGTTCGACACAGAAAGCTAAAACAAAACATTACAGATATCATCGTTTTTTAGCATTATGATTTGCTGGCACCTTACAGACGTTTAAGCGACAAAGTTATTTAAAATATTAGTAGTTGTTTGTGATTAAATGTCATAGATTTAAAATGCATAACAACGACAAGATAGTAGATATGCCTTTCATTTGTTTGTTTATTTGTTTTATTTAACGTCGGCCTATTTCTGCTACTATGGCTAACCACCGACGCCAGGGAGCGATCCTACCACACCTGGAAATTTAGCCTGTTTGAGGGTTCTTTTGACGTGCCCAACAACACTTGGACACGGGGCCTACGATTTTACTTCCTATCCGAGAAGAAGGGCCGTTTTAGCGTTTTCTATCGCTCAGAAAAAAACCACCGACCTCGGCGTCCGGATTCGAACCCAGGACAGCTGCGTGAAAGGCATACGGCCAACCTATCCGAGCTACCGGCGCCGGTCGCCTTTCATTTACATTAAAAGTCGTAATAACGCATCAATAGCTGCACGAGTGTATCGCGAACGTAAGTTAACATATTGATGGGTTGAGGATTCGGGTTTTGGAATATTCTTTAATGATTTCTGATGTGAGTTTTGCCAGTGAAATACAGCATTTTTTCTCTGTAAATGTAAATACTCCATGTGTTCTATATAGTCCGTTTGATTTGAAATTTGAATTGTGTAACTTCCAAGAACTTGACCGTTTCCATAAATTCCTGGGACCTATGGAATGCCGTTACCATAGCAACCATATTTTTTCAACGGTACGATCCATGGAGTCACTATTCTCTAGGATGATATCACGTCTCACGTCCTCTGGTAATACAAGAAGGGTTGACAAGAGTACCAAAATTCGTTCTCTTTTTCGTCGGCACTGCTATAGACACCAGAGAATTACAAGTATATCTTTTATCCTACGCACAGTATAGGTATATTTATTACGTGCAACAGCGCTAAAATATTAATTGTTAATTAAATGTTTTGGTTCTATGTTGTTGAAACACGTAGTTGCGAGCATCATGAAAAGCTACGCAATTATCAAATTCACCGATGAAGATGAGGCGCCCGGAATGGTGCTTTTGAATTGGGTTTTGTTCGATGAGCAGTTTTGTGGCTCTCCCACTGTCAAATCATATGACGCAAAGGAAAAGTTTATCCGGATGCAAGCAGAACCCGCCAATTCATGGCTTTTGTGTCCAATAAAAAGTATGGTAAGAGCAGTATTAGCATATTTATTTACTTCCTTAAATTGTACTTCTTCCATTTTTTATTTTATTTTTTATTCGTCTGCAAGTAAACTATAGATTTTAGAACCATAATCGCCGCTCTGTGTTTGGAAATATGATTATTGTCCCTAATATAAATGCTAACTAATTAATCATCTTCTGTCTATTTTGTTTACAGAAACGTATTCTCAGGCTCGGCTAAATTTGAAAGTTGCAACAAGCTAAGACATGGCAGAACTAAACGTAAGAAAGGAAGAGTGTATCTTCAAAACTTTTTTCTAAAAAAGACAATGTAAATTTTTTATAAACTTTAAACTGACTTTAAGATCTCTAAGTCTTTAGGAATAAAACAATCCTCTCAAGCTTACTTGGATTGAAAGGATAAAAGCCTCTACATCCATATCCTTAATGAAAAAAATATTTGATAATAAATATCTTCGTAGATTTAAACGCTTAATCATTACAATTGTTAGGGAAAACGCTTATAATTTATATGCGACAATTACCTGCTTTAAACTATATTATAATTTATAATACAAGTGCGGCAATAATAATAATAATATAACGATATTTATTTTTTATTCTTACAAAGATCAGCTTAATCATAATAGGAGTGAACATATAAAAAAAAACTAGATTTAGATAATTAATTGAAAATTAAATTATTTAGATAACTTAAAGCTATTTTAAGCTTTTAACATAAAAATAAATTGTTAAAACCAAGTAAAGGTCATGTTCGATTAGTGTTTGTCATCTCCGTTGGGTTGATCTCGTGTCTAGTCTTTGAATTCTCTGTTTCGTTTTGCTTGTTCGTAGTCGTAATAATTGTATGAAGGTATCAAACTTGACTGTCACTTTTTCACCTGGAAAACAATAAGATATGAGACTGGTGTACTATGTTCAACAAATGTCAATTAACATGTAATTTTGAAGGAAAATGGACCTCCCAATTGTATGTATATTTGGATGTAGGTGTCAAGAACATTTTGATATGATTTTGATAATCATGAATTGTAATATTATTAATTTAATGTGATTTATGTTTAAAATAAATACGAATTTTGTTATAAAAATATAATTAATGGGCCGTGTGAGGTGTTAAAAAATTCCTTTTTACATAAGGAATATGGTTATAATTTCAGTTTTGATGTAAATGATATTTTCAAAAAGTTATTTAAATAAATATTTAAGATTTGGTTATTTTGTGTTAATTTCATTCTGCTTTCCGATTTGTTGAGGAAGTCACATGTTTTTTGTAAAATGTACTTATTTTTGTTTGTATTATGATGTTGCCATGGTGACTTGTAGAAAAAAAAGAAACAAAAACAACGGGGACTTGCCATGGCAATCTAAACGTGAACAGACGCTCATCTGGCGAATCAATTATAGTGCATTATATACGACGTTATAATGGATGCTATTATTACCGAGGATAACAGTTGCAACACGAGGGAGCGAAGCGACCGAGTTTTACAATTAACTGCGGTAATAATAGCCATTATAGCGAGTGCTATACTGTGCTTTGTCCACGAGGACTAAATAATAACAATTTTTATAACAATTTAGATGACGATGCAACTATATAACATACTGGTAGTGCTATAAATATAGGTGTTAGTAATATTAAGTGGTAGACTTGAATGCGATGTTGCGCCATCTACAATCTACATCTACAAATAACCAAAATATAAATTTATGCAATGCAATGCAATGCAATCATTGAACTATATTATCAGTATTATAGTTCAATGCCTGCAATTCAGCTGTCACATTGTTTAAACACAAATATTACTATTAATATAAATAAATAAGTCATAAAATTAAAAAGTTATGTTACTTAAGTGTTTATTTTCAATTTTTGACATTTGTAATTAGTAAATAAAAGCTATAGAGCCTGTGAAACGTCAACTTCATTATTCACTAGTGATTAATGATTATTCACTGCAGTGCATTATAGATACCATTATTCTTGACCAAACACATAAATAATTGGCAGATTATGAAGTAGTCGTGGACAAAAACTGTAATTTTGTGTATTTATTTTATCCTGTTTGAATAAAACTACACTGCTCAAATAAATTAGCGGAACACTATTTGAAAGTTGTGTAACTTTTTAAAATATATATATTTTTAAATGGAACAAAAACATCTTTAAAGACACATCTTTTAGTTAAACAAATTCGCAAAAACAAAAATAACATCTCTTATTTCTCTCACTTTAAACCCAAAAATATAACATCACAACATAAAACAAAGTGGAAAAACGCCATTATCACCAGTATAACCGGTAAATTTTGGGTTTATTCTACAACTTTAATATCTGATATGTCCTCCGCGAGCTTGAATGACCGCTTGGCACCTACGTGGCATGCTTCGCACTAATCTGCAAATATCCTCCTGCGGTATTCTTTCCCATTCTTCAGTTAGGGCTTCTGCTAACTGTTGGATGGTTTGGGGTGCATCTGGACGCTTGCGAATACGTCTGTCAATTAGGTCCCACATATGTTCAATAGGATTTAGGTCAGGACTTAACGGCGGCCAATCCATGACCTGAATTCCTCTTTCTTGCAGGTATTCCATTGTAACACCCGCAACATGAGGTCTTGCATTATCCTGCATAAAAATGAAATCAGCACCGAGGCCGTATGCAGCAGGAACAACATGATCTTCTAGGATGTTATTAATGTAATTTATCGCGTTCAGTCTTCCAGGAACCACAACAAGGTCGGTCCGATTGTCAATACTGATTCCACCCCAAACCATTACAGAACCGCCACCAAATCTATCGAATTCCTGGACACCGACGTTAGAATAACGTTCACCAGGACGTCTGTAGATACGTAGACGGCCATCACAACGAGTTAGGCGGAATCGGGACTCATCTGTGAAGAGTACTCGTCTCCAGTGTCGGAGTTGCCAATCGATATGCTCACGAGCAAATCTAATTCGGGCTGATTTGTGATACCGTGTTAAACGGGGCTTTCGTACAGGTCTTCTAGGTATCAAGTTCGCTTCTCGTAACCTTTTTCTTACTGTCTGATCACAAATCTGTACACCATGCGCAATTCTGAGCGTGTTTAAAAGATCTTTAGCTGTAGCGGTCCGATCACGTAAGGAATATAAAACAATATATCGATCTTCAATTCCGCTCGTTTTTCGTTTTCGCCCTTGCCCAGCTCTCCTTGCATATTGACCTGTCTCTCTAAACCGATTCCAAGCGCGATGAACGACGGATGGACTAACTTGAAGATCTCTAGCAACATTTCTGAAGGATTGACCATTTTGGATAAGAGCAACTGCCCGAGCGACTTCTACTTCTGTAAGATGTCTCATTTTAACGGCACATTAACAAAATTGACATTTCTACTCATTTGTTAATGCTATGACGCCTTTACATCAGAGTGCACAATAGGGTGGAGTAGTAATTTCACTTTGTTTTATGACGTCATTTTACATTATCAAGTGTACCTTAAAAGAAACTAAAGATACCAAAGACGTTTTTGTTATTTGCTTTAGCTTAAAGATATTTCTACATAAGTGTTATTGTTTCATTTTGATGACGTTATATATTAAAAAGTTACAGAGCTACAGAAAAGTGTTCCCCTAATTTATTTGAGCAGTGTATTTTATTAAGTATTGCGGTTCAAATCAGCGTTATTTGTTAATTATCTTTGTGAAAAATGGATAAAATTCGGCAAATTAGCCGAAAATCAAGAATATGAGTATCAAAGTAGCGTCAATAGACTTCAGTTGTTTTTTTTTTTGGCATGTTTTGTTTGTATCTGCGTTTGACGTTTAAAACGTCAACAAACTTCAAGGTTAGGAATCATCTACAAGTTAGACAAAAAATGAATACCTGTTAATTATTTGGGAGATATACGCATCATATTCTAAAACTGCAATTGGAATAGCAATTAAATTTAATTTAAAATTAATTAAAACAAATAATTAACATCGAATCAACTAGAATTTGAAAAGTGAAGCAAGTTTGGCGTTAACAATTTAAAAAGAAAATGTAAAGGTGCAAGGTATTTATGAGTTTATTGGTATATTTGAACATCTAAAGTAATAAGGAGTAAATAATATTTGGGTTAATTACCTTGTGAAACAATTTTAAGAATACGAAGATACACAGTCCAAAGTCTTTGTCACACGGAAGTGCCCGGTTCGGAAATGCTTCGGCTTACAAGCGACGTGCCTCATGAGAATTACCATTGGCCTTACCATACATGAAATGCATATCTACCATTTCCGCGTTGGTATACATATTACAACAATAACAGTATTGACACTTACAAAAACTCAAACAAATGTTGTTTTATCCACTTCCATAGCAGGCGTGATAAATACGATTCTGCACTCCTACTTTATGTAAATAATTTGGCTGTATCAGGAATACGGCAGATTTTAGAACCCATGTTTATTACGACATTTTTGTTTGTGTTGATGGGATCTATAAAGTGGGTAAAATATCTGACCGAATTTTGTAAACACCCTGTGTGTATATATATATATATATATATCGGGATGAAAATTGATTTCAACCAGTCGTTGCATAGTGTTGTGTACCAGGATAAAGAAAGTTTTAGTCATGCACTCACTTGCCTTCCATAGTCGAGCAGAGCACCATTACTTTGATACCACATGCCTTGCCGAATATTAACTGGACCATCTTGAAATATCTCTTAAAGCCTATTCTCTGAAGAAACTTGCGCATTGTTCTGCATTTAAACGATTGTTTAAAAGTTCAATTTTAAGGAACTGATTGTTGAAAATGTTTTCTTGACAGCCAGTTGACATTGAAGTTGTGAATTAATAAGGCATTAAAACTTTCATTTCATACAGTTTCACAAGTAATTAGAATAGGAGTTATGTTTATTAGGTATTCTTATTCAATATGACCTCACCAATTAAATGGCAAAGTATTTTGCACTACCCTGTATAGCATTTTATAAGAAAAATATTATATATTGTCATGGAATCCTAGATTGCAGTTCTTTTAGTTTAGTCGAAGGGTTGCGTACGTTTTACCAACAATTTGAGATTCGGTAATTTTTTGGTTAAACAATGTGTGTCTTGCCGGATCACACACGTATTATTATGCTGGTGATGAATTTAAGCCGATTGCAAGCCAAGCTCGAACCTATTAAACAATAACATTTAATAAAATATACAAGGATTCGGATGGAATGCAGGAAGTTAATACATTGATGGATATTTGGAGTACTATGATGGGAGTTTTTAAGCGAAAAGAAATAGTGTGGGAATTTGTGTTGGAACATGCGGGGTTGAAGTGTTTCATTACTTGTGAGGTTATTCGATTGACTTGGTTTTTATTTGGTTTTTCGTCGTGCTTATAAAAAAATTATATTAATATCAAAATGTTTTTATATTTGACAAAGTTATAATTTATTTATTTTAAAAACTAGTATCCTGGTGTTACAATTTTCCTTGGTAATTTTAGCTGTTGTTTTTGTTATTGATATTGGTAAAAAATAATTGAAAAAGTTGTATTTTTGAAAATCTGGAAGAAAAATACTTTTAGAATTTAAAGCATTTAGAAGAACTGTAATATTAGAAAAACTACATGACAAGTAAACCTTTTTTGAAAATGAAAATGTCTTTTTAATAAACAAATTATTTGGAGTATCCAGTTCCAAGATCGGGGAGGAGACGTGAACGACAAGCACCACATAGGAAACAAGGCAAGTTTTAACGTCACTTTGTAAGATTGTCTGATAAAAAGATTGGAGTAAGGAGCGCAGAGAACTTCTGAGAAGCAGTTAGAGTTACCTTGTACATAGATTGTTATTTTGATATATATTTAGGTCAGCTGAAGCAGGGCGAAGGAGTTCGTACCAGTATTGTAGTCCTTGTGTGGGCTGGTAATTACACATATTGTTTATTTACATACGAATCATTAAGTTACCTTTAATAGTGAACCGACTCCAAAGAGATTAGTCTCTAAGCTCTTCGACTAAATTTTTTAGCTAGCGTTTTGTCTTTGGCAAGTTGTATAGAATATTATAAACTTTGGTTTCATACATTTTTTCAAAATTCTGAGTAATTAAATTATTTGTCAAAATAAAATATATCTGTCAGTGTCAAATTTTAAAATTAATTTAATAATGTCAGTCCCAGTGTGGACCTTTTATCAACTATGTCAGAAAATGACGCTGTAAACGTGGGGCCACTTCTTTGGCCCGAACGTTTATGACAATATATATATATATAATAATAATAAATGTCTTTATTTCACAATGGTACATCAAAAACAAATATATATTAAGTATAAACAAAGCCCATATAATTGTACCATTGGAAACAAGGGCGCTATTCAGACCAAGTCTGCTCTTCCATATATACTGTATACTTTGCGATAACATCTTTTAAAACGTACTTGGTGCTTATGACAGGAATTATTTTTTTGTTGTTACAATACTGCGGAAAGCAAACATTAACCAACCGATTATTTTGATGTCTACATTCCCAATTTCTGAAAGTTTTGATTCGTATTCGTATTAGAGTCGTATTTATTTTGTAAATTTGAACGTAGCCTTACTATTTAATATCGACTTTAACTTTCATCTTCATACACAACTTATTTGACGAAAATCGACCTATTATTAGTAGCACACATGACAAATTTTCAATTTAGTTTTGATTTTGTAGTATTGAAAGATTTAATTTTAATTTCCATCTACTTAAAATACGAATGAAATGGAAATCTTTCATTAAATAAGTGCTATATTCAGTAACAAATGAAAAAAAAAGATTATATTGAAAAGCTTCCTGTCAAATCGCGTGTTAAATGCGGTACACGTATGGGGAAACGGAAAATAAGATTCATAATGGAAAACACGAAGCAACTACGCGAAACGTAACCAAAGGTGGAAACAGAAATTATAGGAACTATTAAGGAACTGCGAATGAAACTCAGCAGTACCATTAAATATTAGAATGTATTGCCACTGAACTACACAATAGATTCAAAAACTGGAGGAAATAAAATAATATCACCGAGTTTTGAGGAAAATTCTAAAAATATTTGCGAAACATGATATACACTAATAAAATATAAGAAGTATAATAGAAATACAGAAAATACCAACGATATGCAGCAAGAAAGAAATGTAATAAATGCCATTAAAATATATATAGAAAATTCGAATTACATAAAGATGTATGAATTTCAAGGAAAACTTAAAAAAACCGAAACATGACATATACTAATAATACTATAAATAAGAAACGCAAAAGAATTGCAGAAAATTATGGGAAATTGGAGTGCAATATTAACTAAGTAGACCAAATACAGGAAAGAGTTCGGTAAGTTACAAGAAAAACAAAGCAAACACAAATAGAATACGTAAACACCAATGAAATACAGCTAGGTATTTGAAAGAGAGGGACCTCGGTATAGTAGTGCGGGAACGCGTTACCACTCGAGGTCACAGCGAAATGTAGTCGATCCGCTGGGTCATTCGAATCCCAGCTGGGGCGACCGCATTTCGCTTAGTTAAGTTTAGACGCTCGCACTCCCTGAAGTAATGCGAAAGCGGTTCCGGGGGGGGGGAGGACGGTAGTATGAATGAATGAGAAAAAAAAAGGTATTTGAAAGAAATCTAGCAAATAGGTTCCGCTGAATATTAGGGGTGTGCAGGAAATACCACTTAAATACATATCTTCTTCTCTTCTTTTCGACTTTTTTCTCCATGGTTTTGTCGTCTTCAGCTTCCATAGTTGCCTATTTTCCCAGTCTCCAATTTTTAAATCTCTCTCTTTCATGATCGTATTTATGTGTGTTTTACATCTGAGAGGTGCCCAGTGTAGTATACTTTTGGACCACCTCTCCTCCGGCATTCTCTCCACATGTCCATACCATCTTAAAATTCTGTTGTCCAACTTTCTAGTGATTGATGATTTCGTAATTTGCATTCTTCTCCTCAGGAAATCTAATTCTGTAGTTCTTATCATGTCCCTAGCTTTTGTAGTAATAGGCCACGTTTCTCCGTTATATAAAACTATACTTTGTACAATGCTTTCGTAAATGTGTTTCTTTGTTTCTTTTCTTAACATTTTACTCCATATAATTCGATGTAGCGCTCTTGTTGCTTTTTGTCCCATTCTGATCCTATTGTTTATATCTTCTTTATTGTGCCATTACTTGTTATAATTGATCCTAGATATTTAAACGTATTGCAGTGTTTAATGGTGTGATGTCTTATATGCATGTCGTTCTGTTCTTCTCCAATACACATATATTCAGTCTTGCCAAAATTTATTTTCATTCCCTTGTTTTCAAATTCTTCTTCTAGCTCTTCAATCATGTATTCCATATTCTCTTTCGTTTTCGCAAAGATCACTTTGTTGTCCGCAAATAGTAACGCTTTAAGTTCTTTATTTCCTATCTCTATCCCTTTTCCTGTACATCTATGATTCTTTTCTCGTTTCAATATTTTTTGAATTGATGCTCTACTCATATTATAGTTCAATGCCAATTGTTGTACAGAAGTTTTTGGATTTTCTATAACGTCTAACAAACATTCAAAAAGTTGTCGTCATTTGTAACATTGTCTAACCGTCCAGATTTTGGTCGCTTATAGTAGAGTGCCCGCGCTGCGAGAAGACCCTTAAATAAAAAGTTAGTGGGCACTTCAGAGTGAAAATTGTTGAAGTAGTCCAATTTGTTGCTTATGCCTTATAGATTCGAAATCCGCAAGTCGTCAAAAAATCGTCCTGTGCATAAGGGCACAAAATTTAAAATTCATCTGACTGCACATTCGATAACCTTAGATGGTAAAGCATATTATCCCGAAGTATCAAAATTATCTTTGTACGTTTTGTATTTTTAAAATATTAATGAATCCTGGGAAGCTAACGTTGTTTATAGGGAGAAAAAATCTTCTAATTCAATTTATTCGTTTCAGTACACCAGTGAAATCGGGATTTTTTTGGACTTTTTTCGCTTTACACGTCATTATTTCCCAAACTATCAACCTAGCACGAAAATTCATTCTTTATAAAATGTGTATTATTCTGTATGAAAGGTACTGGTTTTTAAATTTTAATTTTTAGAGTTATCTTAAACGAGATATTTTACTAAATGTAAAATATTGCAAAATAATTTCAAAACCCCACATGCACGCTGTCGATCTGTGACTCACGATGCTTCGCTTCCCCCACTGCTCTACGCCGCAGTAGCACCCCCGCGCTCGCCCCGTAGCGGCCCATGCCGCTCTCAATTTGGATAGGTTTTTAAGACAATAATAATATTAAAAGAAACAAAAATAAATATTTATTCACTCTCAGAGTTATCTTCAATAAAAATAGTTTCTGATTGCTGATTACGGTTGACTACGCTATTTTTACATGATTTTTGGCCCATACAGTAACAGGAACCAATACAGTTCAAATTTTTTTTTTGCATGATCAGACCTTACTTGTACAATCTGAAATAAATGTTTATTATTTGATAATTATTATGTTAATGAATTAAAAATCAATCACTTCGTACCTTTTTTTGCAACGACAAGTAGTTAAAATGCTGAGATCTCCAGGAACTGCTGCTTGTGTCTGGAAGGCTGGTACTATTTGATCATTTTCAATCATTCATCCAAATTCCAAAAGATTTGGCAATTCGGGTTGTGGTTCCAAACTACTGAGCCAAATTTTTGTTTGATAATATGCCCTCAAACAATGTTGTTTCAGACTATTTTCTGTTGGAGGCAATTTCTCTATTGTTTTAGATATTGCAAGTATTGATCTTAAATCATCGATGGAAGATATATCGGAATTATTGGTGTACAATGTTAAAACAAAGTTGTACATTTTTTTAAAATAATCTATCATTAAATTCTTCAATAGCGACGCCTTTAAGTAACTCACAGTAAGACATATATATCTTCAGACAAAATTTTTTTCCGACTCCACTCAATTGGCCTGTCGTATCACATCCTGTCAGTGCATGAAAAGCAATTAGATGTTTTGGAAGTAACGGGTTCATACTAATTTTGTGAATTGGAATAAAACGAACTGAATTCTGGTTACAAACTTTCATC
>JABXWE010009546.1:0-30280 GCA_014611495.1 Limonius californicus | reverse complement strand
GACAAACGCGTAGTTTGAATTTTGCAATTCCAGGAAAGCTAGTATAAATTATTTCCTGTTTGAAATCGTTATTAACGTAAAATTGAGAGTAATACCTACCGATTGTTTATGCAGAACTGCCTAGGTCGAAGGAACCCAGAGGAGCTCGACGCGAAACGATCATTGGGAATTTTATTTCTAAAATTCATGTATATTTTCGTAAAGTCAGCATACACTGCGAGAATCTTAATTCACAATCAAATATAATCGTGTATTTTTCTGTCACTTTAATTAGAGCAGCGGTGGCAGACATCTTGCCACCTACGAACAACACGGAACACGCACACGGACGGCAACCAATCAGCGTCCGCTTCTTGGAGAGTAGCTACAACGTCCCCGAGTCTGTTGGAGCTACCAAAGCAGGGCACAGGGCCGTACCCAGGATTTTCGTTTATTTGCTTTATACAGAATTTCATTTTATTTTTGTACAAACAGATTATATTTATTTCGGAACATTTATTAATAAACCTATTGTTATTTACAAGCTGTTATTACTGTTCTCTGGACATCTCACGAGCTTACCCGAGCAATATAAGTATTTTAACGAGTGGCCCAATAAGCAAAAGGGAACTACGTTACAGTATTATCTTATTATTTATTATTCAATGATGATTATTATTTATACAGATATCGTGTGAAAAAAAGTTTCTGGTTGATCAACACGCCAAAATATCTAGGCATATTGGAAATGCCAAAAGCTGAAAAAATTCCAAAATTCACAGGTACCCCTAAGACAGAGCGTTGCCAGTAGTTCTACACGAACACAAAACGAATTCAATCAAGATCTATGTAAGGCATTAGTATCTTCAAAGATCCCATTATATAAGTTAAGAAACAGCAATTTAAAATATTTTTAACAAAAATATTGTAAATACAACATTGTAGATGAAAGAACACTTAGAAAAAAGTATGTAGATTCTTGTCATGTTGAAACATTGCCACAAATTAGGCAAATTATTGGTAGTAATTATATTTACTTTATAGCTGACGAGACTACTGATAGTTGCGGTCGCTATGTTGCTCATTTACTAATTGGAATTCTTCACGAAATAGAAAAAGAAATTTCATATTTAATTTACTCGAAACAGCTTGAAAAAACCAACAATTTAACAATAACGCGTTTTATTCAAGAAGGGCTTTCCAATTTTTTTCTACCGGAAGTAACCCCTGTCCATAAAATTTTCCTCATGATTACGGATGGTGCCCCTTAAGCCGGGGGAAACCTAAAAATATTTTACCCGAATTTAATTCACATTACTTATATGGCCGTTGAAAATTGCAAAAAGTAATTAAATCATCAAAAGTAGAACAACAACCGGCAATCATTAAAAGCAACTACAGTTTTGTGCCAAAGTCAATAACAGAGTTCGAAAAACAAAGAATGACTCTAAACGAATCTTTGGAGCTGATTGCCCGGTTTGAAAATTCGTGTAAAAATGTAAGAGGTGAAATTGTGGCAATTATTTTGTAAAAATTTAATTCGGTAATGAAAAAGAATCCTGGTTATGCTGTTTTAAAAGACATAACTAGAGTTCTCAATGGCGAATTTGTTGAAGAATTAAATTTAGATCCTAATATAATTTCAAAATTTGCAAATGCCCCATGCACGGCGGTAGATGTTGAACGATCGTTTTCAATTTACAAATTTACCGATAGAAGACATAAATTTCTTCTTGAAAATTTTGAAAAACATTTAGTTATAAGTTGTTTTCAGAATAATGAATTATAGTTTAAAATTTAGCATAAGCTGATTTGTAGTGATTACTATAAGTATAATCAATTATTCTGTATTGCTGTAATTTTGTTAATAGAATAAAATGTATTTAAAATGTTTTGTTATTTGTGAATTTTAATGCGTATAGGTATATGTTTTTAACTTTCTAACATTTATCAATATATCATAAATCGTTTTTAAAATCGATTTTGAACATATGCTATTGCATACGCAAGGGCATATTTTCAGAATTTACTGCATATATTTAAATAATAGTGTGCATATATATGCGCATATTTCCGCAATAATCGGCTGCATATATTCCGTTCTCTAATGATGATATATTAGAACATGTAAAAGTGGTCTAGAAAACAATTTTAATAATTAGATCGGTTAGGCATAGAGCAGGCTAAACTTATAAATAAAAAATGGCGCTAATGAATTTGTTTTTAAACCATTTTTAGTTATGAATATCTAACTTAACAACTATCAACTATCTATCAATTCCTTACTTGTCTATTTTGAAATGTTAGCCAATTTTCAATTAAGTTGTGCTCTTTATTTCCTCCTCTTTCCTCGTTCGGGAGAAATGGTGCTTCTTCCAACTTGTTCAATAATTTACCCAGCTTTACTCTATTAAGTGATAATGCCAATATCATTGCTATACCTGAAAAAGAAGGACCGTTCGAAATATTAATACAGTAATTATTTAAGACAGGTTTTACATTACAGATGCATACCATAAATTCGAAAATTCTTTCTTACCTAGTGATGAACTAACTATATAGACAAATACTCGAGCATTATCATTGAAATCGTGTTTAAACAAGTCGCCACTTGCTATAATAGGATACGAAACAGAGAAAGAAAACAAAAAGAATGAATATATTTTATATGCAGTACTTTCAATGCCTGTAACAGATACGCCACACAGTTTTAGCAGAAATTTTTCTACCCGAAAATAATTTCTTCCCATCTTGAGGGCACTTATTGACAGACTAGAATTTAAACTTTCAATTATTCCAAAGCCGAGTCAATCTAACCGATCAATAACTTATATACAGATGCATAAAATTGTAGCCTAATAATGCATAATTATATTGAAATCTATGAGTTAATTGCAGGATTAATTTTTTACGTTGTGGGATTTATATCACCTGCGGTGCTTCTGCTATATTATTTATTAGCTGAAAACTGTAGCTTGTAGAAAATCGTACAAGATTTCTAAAAATCGAAAACAGACGAAAATTTTATCTTTAATAGCAGCCATTTACAGTAAAACTTTTTACCTTTTCGAAATTCTGATTCTGCGTGCAAAATTTTTGAGTAAAATTAATACTTCCCTTATATGTAAAATAAACGAAACATGTACAGTTGGATATAAAATTAACTCCCTGTGTTTCTAATATTGTGTAAAATGAGGTTTACAATAGTTTCCCGTTAGATAGATATTAATTCTTTTTAACCGACACAGTGTATCATTCCAAAAATGGGCAACCCAAAATACACATCATAAGATATTTCGATCAAATCTGTCATGAATAAAAACGGATTCGCGACACAAACGATACTACGCCAAGGTTTAACTCAGACGAGATGAGGAGGTTCCTATTGTTAAAATACGAAGCGGTTAACAATTGGTCGATTCCGAAATAAGGATTTAATAGTGAGGACACCAACATGAAAGTCATTCGTTCCAGCGCTGTCTCAGACTTCATGTTTTTCAAAGGTGTCTATTTTCCGGGAAATCGGGCAGCAGCAACTTTTCTGCGTGCACACATTTTTGAGACTGAAAACTATCTAATAAATTAGCCTAAATAGCAAAGAAGCTAATAATACGCATTCAGCACCGTGTACAGCAGCTTCTACTGAAACTTAATAACATAAATCAAAAATGTAAAATACAGTTACATTTACATAAATTTTAATTAATTCTATATAGATACAAGGTGAATCTGAAATGTCGGAAAATATTTTGCCTTTTACGTATCGGCGACAGATTTAGGACTATGTATCCTCGTTAATCCATGTTTTCCATTCTTTCTTGATCTTTGCTAGTAGTTTTATTTCATTTGGTGTCTTTCCGGATAATATTTCTATTTTACTGTCTGTGCCATAGGATTTCCTAGATCTGCCGCTTCTTCATTAGCGTTCTAGCTTCTTGTACTTTTCTGCATATTCTTCCTGGTTCCATCTTCAACATGCATTAGTGCCAGTTTAGTTGTTTTTTATCTTCTTCTGTATTGACTCCTGATCTAACGTCTCCCTTATTTCTTCAATCCATATTCTGCTCCTTTTTGTCGTATAAACTATTTCTTGAATGTTTTATTTCTCAGGACGAATCTTAAATGGCAAAAAATATTTACATTACGCGATTCTGCATCAAAACCTGAACAAAAAATTTTACAAGCGTTTTGCTCGAAAAAGTTTAGTCTTTGAGTAATTCGTAATTCCAGTTTTGTAAACTTAGCAACACTATCTGATCAGTCGTACTAAGCTATGTGTTAAGTAGTCTGCGATTCACATAGCAGCGCACTTGATTTAATATGGAACGTAAGGAGATTACTAGACCTCCTTCATGGTAATATTCTAATATTAATGTGCTGCTTGCATTTTTGAATTAACAGTACATAACTATATAGAGTACGTCTTAAGTGTTTTATTTTGTAAATTACAGCAATTGCTCAAAGTGGCTACCCCCAACTTCTATGCATTTCATACACCTACGTATTATGCTCCCTTCTAGATTTTGAAGCATTATTTTGTCGAATCATTATAACTGCTTCATTTATTCATTGCTGAGATTGCTCTCGAGTATCGACAAACTGCATACACAAATGGTTAATGTTCCCCAACAAGAAAAAATCAAGACAGCTCAAATCTGGGCTTCTTGGTGGCCAAGGTAATAAACTTGCACGACCAATCCATCGTTCTGGAAATTCATGATTTAACCATTCTCCTGTTTGAATTCCCCAGTGTGCTGGTGCCCGTCCATTTAAAAAACATATTTCTTGTTCAATATAATAGTACATCTGTTATGTTCATTTAAATTGTGCCACTCTGTCTAGATTAGAGTCATACTCTAATCGCCGCTGCATAGGAATTAAATTTCTATTTTAATTACCATCTTCTTATGTCGATTACAGTTTTCGTTATTTTTCTTTTAAGATTGAGTTATGAGGGGCCGATTTCGCAAAGCCTTGAAGTTTCCCATTGTACGCTAGGTTTGCCGTTTAAAAACAATTCTCGGAAATGTTTACTCTCAGAAGTCGCACGTGTTATTCCTTCCAGAAGAATTTCATCATATTTCTCCATGTGGTGTAATATTTTTGACCGACGCATCTTCGGGTTGCGTTTAGCTCTTCACTCAGTCCTCCATCTTGGTTGACTCCGGACTTCCCACATTCCATCTACGGGGGCCGTTAAGAAATTAAGTACTGCAGGGGCGGCTTTTGGTTTTCGATAGGAATCCATCGCGTGTATTTTCATATCGCTGTTTCACCGTGGAGTGAACAGACCATCGACAAGTGTCGGATTTATAGAAATACACTGAAATTTATCCCTGGAGGCAATTCATTGCGAATTTGCCGATCGCCTTTGGCGAGCCCATTCGTTGTTCCTGTACCTATGCCGTTGCGGCGACAAATGTTTCGTCCCAAAGTTTTCTGAAGAAGAACGTCTACCTTTTTCCCGGACCAGAAAATACCCCAAAATTGTGCCTGCCTTCGCCGGAATTCAAGGTAAAGGACCTTTTTTTTCGTGTGGCGAAAAAAAAAAGAAAAAAAACCCTTTCACGCGTAAACCTGCAAAATTCCAAGTGACTGAACTCCTTTTCTTATGTAACAAGAAGCGACCTTCAGTCTCCCATTGTCCTTTGTCGTATTACTAATTGTAAATTGTAATTTTTGTTATATTCTGTGATTCTTGTAAACTCAGACGCCACTGGCCACGTAGTTGTTTGAAGAAGGTAAATATCGTCCGCCAGGACGTCGAGTTCTCCCCATGAACGTTCAAATTAAAAGCTTGTAATATGGAACTATAAAATCACCATATGCTGTCATTCTTTTGTACTTCTGTTATTTCCAATAATTTAATTATGTGTTTTAAAATTTACCGCCTCTTTTTATAATTGTGTATTTTGTATTTGTGTTGTGCATGTATTTTGCAAGCTTTCTAAACAGGAGGGAAGCACAATAAAGGTGAGTTCGATTCCCGTAAGCTGTCGGCTTCTCGGCCTTCCACGAGAACCTACTATCAGCTGTGATTTGGAAGGTGGCGCCGGCTAATTTTGACCTACTCTGTACACAACCAGGAAGATTTCCTCCCATAAACGATTTCCGCAAACCCCCCTACTACTCTGAGCTAAGCACACACACATGATCTAATAGATCCCTAAAATCGGTGCCTAAGAATTCAAACAAATTATTCGCGTTTAGGCGATCAGGGAAAATGTGTGGTCCTATAAGCCTATTACCAATAATATCACCCCACACATTAAGGCTAAATTATTTATATATGATTATTTGTTTGATACAGTCCATGGGGGGTTTTCATAGGTCCATTGGTGCATGTTATGGATATTAAATGTTCCATTTCTGGTGAACGTAGCTTCATCAGTCCACACGATATGTCCAATAAAACCAACATCCCTTTTTTTCTCACGAAGTATCCATCTGCAGAATCTGACTCTTTGTTGATAGTCTTTTGGTAACAATTTCTGTACTCGCTGATAATGATACAGGTGCAAGCCATTTTCATGTAATAAGCAATGAACTGTTCTTTGACTAACATCATATATTCTGGCAATGGATGGGGTACTTTGTTCTGGTTTACTTTCGACTACATTTAGATATTTTCTTCAGCCAGTGTCACAATACTCGATGAAGACGCCCTCTGTCAGCTACTGGCGTGGGTGCAGTTCTTCCAGTTTCTCGCATTCGTTGATCAAATCGTCGAATAACATTACTATTTGGATGCTTTCTGTTTGGATACCGTTCGGCATACAAATTAGCAGCAGCATTAAAATTGCAATGACATTCCCCTAAAATCAAATACATGTCTGCATATTCCACTAAACGGAACTCCATGACGGTAATTTGGGAAATCAAACACAAATAAATCAAAATCAAACTAAACTGAAGGTAACACTAAGATAATGAATGCAAAGAGAATTAAACACGGCGTTTTAATCAACAAATTGTCACAGAAATGACATTAAAAGTCAAATTACTTAAAATAAAAAAACTACGTCAAAGCCTGCGTAATTTGTATTGCACGTTGTTGCAACATTTTTGGATAACTCAAGCATTGCAGAAGCTGTAAACTTCGCATGGAAGTTCTGGGTAAACCAAGGGTACGATGACTACAATTACAGATTATGATTCCTTTTGTTGATTTAATTACAGTTAAAAATCATCATTTCATAAAACTATCGCACGATGAGGAAGCCGGAATCCAACTTAAGACTGCCAATAACTCCTCATCTATGAGCTTAACAGTAAATTGGTATAAGACTTTATCGCTCCATTTTTGATCTAGAATCAGATGGTATGTTTTTTATCCGCCATTTAAGATTCACCCTGCATAACCGAAAAAAATATTGAAGGAGCAAGATCAAATTTTTTTTTTTAATTATAAATTGCATATTTACAATCTACTCTCACGATTTGAGTAATAAGTAAATTTTATAATGTTGTACATGACATGAGGGGGATATAGCCATCACTAATCTCCCGGGTAACTATACAATAATTTTAGTTAGGTTGTATAAGGTCTTGTGGCCAGTTCCGCTTAAGTCTTCTTGTAACTAGTGGTTGGTTTGACAGCTGCTCTACAAGATCGTTTCCGTGTCCTGCTAACTTGTGATTGTAAACACTTGCAAGTCTCTGGATTTCACTTGTTATGTATGGGATTTTCAGATCGGTGTGAAGAGTCTCATTACTGATGTACCATGGCGCATTTGCCAACATGCGTAGGGTTTTGGATTGGAACCTTTGAAGAATTTTGATATGAGATGCCTTTGCGCAGCCCCATAGTTGGATTCCATAGGTCCAGATGGGTTTCAGTATCACTTTGTATAGCAGTAACTTGTTTGAGAGGGAAAGTGGGGATCGATTTCCAATTAACCAGTACATTTGTTTGACTTTTATATCTAGCTGTTTTCTCTTGGCTTTAATATGTCTGCTCCACGTGAGTTTTTCGTCGAGGTGCATCCCGAGATATTTTATTTCGGTCTTCATCGGTATTGGGATGTTGTTGAGTCTAGTTTGCGGGCATACTGATCGTCTGTTTGTAAAGGTTATTTGTGTGGATTTTTCACTACTGACCGTTATTCTCCATTTGTTAGTCCATTCTTGTATTAAATCGAGGTGGCGTTGTAGGTGTTCTGCTGCTACTTGTGGTGTTTCGCTGATTGCCAAGATGGCCGTATCATCAGCGAATGTGGCGCTTAAAGTGTTTTCTGTGGTTGGCGAGTCTGAGAAGTATATTAGGTATAGCAGTGGACCCAGTACACTTCCCTGCGGCACTCCGGACATGATTTGATGGTATTCTGACACTTCATTATTTATCTTGACTTGAAAGAACCTCTCGTCAAGGTACGATTTTAGGACTAGATAGATTTGGCTTGGTAGGTGTAGTTTGATCTTATATAATAGGCCCCTGTGCCACACCTTGTCGAAGGCCTGTTTTATGTCTAGGAATGCTGCCGCGCATACCTTTCTTGTCTCGAGGCTCTCCATTATTTGGGTGACGATCCGGTGACTTTGGTGTATTGTCGAGTGGTATTCTCGAAATCCGAACTGGTAAGATGGGATTATAAGGTCAAGGTCTACTATTTCCTTGATTCTTTTAAGTAAGAGTCTTTCAAATACCTTTGACATTAAAGGTAGGAGGCTTATTGGTCTGTAGGATGAGGGTTGGTCGGGAGGTTTTCCAGGCTTAGCAATCATTATAATCTGGGCGTACTTCCACTGAATCGGAAAATAGGTTAGTCTTAATATGCTATTATATATGGTGGTAAGAAGCACTAGCGCCTTTCTTGGAAGATTTTGTAAGATTTCTCCTACTATCAGGTCATAACCAGGTGCTTTGCGGGTATTTGTGTATTTGATTTGCTGCCGGACTTCAGCTGGTGAGAACTTTAGATTTAAATTTTCTGTTCTAAAAGCAATTGAAAATCCCGGACAGATTCCTAAAGAACAGTTTTAATACGGTCTTAAAATTTCTGATTATAGATAATTCTACTATGTATCAAAATTACTCCTCGAAAATAAAAATGAAATAAAAACGTTATTTAAATTTTGTGACGTATTACCACTTCAGCAACTCTTTTCGTAAACTTCGGAACGTAATTTTTAAGTTAATAAAAATGTAAATTTCAGTCTTGAAAGTAAAACACCTAATTTTAATTTAAAAACTTATCGGTGTTTCAAACAGCTCAAAGTTTCGTGCTAGCAAACAGAAATATTAATCGTTAAGGATTAATCCCATTTTGAAAAAAGCTCCCAGACTGACAGCATGAGCACATCATGTTCACTCTCGATTTACCCGATTTAATTTGGAGGACGTTTAACTAATAACATGCCGACCGTGGAATTAACTCTACTTGCATGTACAATGCGATTCAGATTTAAATGGATTACGCACATTTCGCTTCAGTGTAGTACATACATTGGATGGACTTAATACCGTTTAAAATAGGTTTGAATACATTTAGCCATTATCCTGAAACCGTAGTTGTAGAGCGAAAACAAAATAAACAGTTTTTGCACATTTAATCCCAGATATTTCTATTTGGAAGAGTCCGAGCTGTAATATAAACTACACCGGTCGAGCGGGGATTTTTACGCAATTAATTCTGTGTTTGATTTTAATATTCTCTGAACTGAAAGCTCGGAATGTTATTTAAATTGCGATGGTTATTCTGCGAAATACAAAAATTACTGCTTATTTCGATATATTTTTATATGTACTTATCCAATATGGAATATACATATATATTGTCAATGGCAAAATTATCAATATTGATATTTAAAAGGAAATACATGTTTTCTACTCCAGGACTCCGAAAAATTGGTTTTTATAAAATGTTAGTTTACGTGTAGGTATCTCAACAGCTAGGTTATTTGCACCTTCGTAGGATTTCTTTTTTTTCGATCACTCTACCCCTCCCCCCCCCCCGGAATCGCATTAGTTCAGGGGGGTGCGGGCGTCCCTTACATACTAGCCATTTATGCAACATTAACCTTAAACTTAACTAAGTAAAATACGGTCATGCCACAGCCGGGCATTGACCCCTCGGCCGATCGAGCCACATTTCACTATGACCTCGACCAACAGCACTTGTCCGCACTGCCCCACCGAGGTCCCTTTTCGTAGTAGTATCTGCTAACTACAGTTCTTAAGAGATTTTAAAATTTACACTATATTTAACACCTTCATAAATTTTAACTATGTCTTCCTGTATTCGCCGGGAATATATCCAGAGCTTCTTTGAGGCCTTCTGTAAATTGAGTTGAGACACACCGTTGTCTGTACTGCATATTATGTATTCTGTGAGAATATGTTTCACAATTAACGGAGTGTTGCAGGACTGGCATATTGGTGAATTGTAAGTAAGTGGCTATGAGGTTTCTTCGTTCCTTAGTAACTTGTTTCTCCAAACTTTAATGTCTAGTTTAATTTGTTTTATCTTATTGCTGTTTACTCCCATCCACTGATCTTGGGGCTTTTATGGGTTCGTGATATCTACTTTGGTTTCTTGTAGTGTAGTTGTTATTATTTATAGTTTCGATGATATGGTTTATGGCTTCTTTGGCTGCATTGTGAGCCTCTTCATTGCCTCCGTAATTCCCATCTGAGATGGAAGCAACGCTATAGCCACCTGTTTAATTAATTCAGCCAGTTAAAGCAGTTCTTCGTGGATATTCCAAATTCGACTGTTCTTTGTATATACGTTATTAACAGCCTCGATGGAACTTCGTCAATCAGCAATTACTATTATATCGGGTGTATGGTCTTCTCTTGCATATTGTAGACAGCATAGAGTTGCATAGATTACGGCTGTAAAAGTATTAATTTTTGATGGTATAATGCTCTGAAATGATTAGTAACATACTCGTATAGTATTCCGAATTGGGGTTTCGAAGCATCTGTGTATACGTATTTGTAGGGAATGTATGGTTCATTATTTCTCTGTAGCTCAGTTGGGTACTGTGTTAGATGTAGTAGAAAAGTGGGAAGAGGAATAGTCCATGGGGAACAGGGATGAGCTTGGATAGGAGATACGTTATTGAGATCTATTTCTGTTCGTTGTAAATCATGTTTGATTCTATAGTAGAAGGGGTTGTTTCTTTTAGTTGAGTTGTTTATTTCACATCTACCTACTAGTGTATTGCTTACAGTGGTATTCTTGAATGGCAGCAGTTTTAATTATAAATCGTTGTGATAGCTTTCCTCTTTTTAGGTTTAAAGGTAGTTCTCCAGCGATATTTAATATACTGTCGACAAGGCTGATTCTGAATGCTATAGCGGTTCGTACCCTGGTGTGATGTACTGTGTTCAGTTTGTTCAGTAAATAGGGGCTGCATAATCTAATCTTTATCTAACCCAAGACTTTTTATTAGATTGAGTTGCATTTTGATAATTTTTTACTAAGTTTTCTATACGGTATTTCCAGTTGAGTTTGTAATCTAATATCATACATGAAAAGGTATGTTTATTTTCATTTTGTGCCACTTTATTATATAAAGTTATTTTTTTGCTGGTTGATGAGTCGTTGCTTTTCTAAATACGAGGCATTTTGATTTAGTTGTTTAAATACTATTTATAACGCGTCGTCGTGAAATTGATTAATGCTGACGTTTTGTTAACTTTCGGTCTGAAATATTTTGATGTTTTAAGCGATGCAATATATATCGAAGTCGTCTGCGTAAAATGATGTTTTGGATGGAAATTTGATTTGCTGTGTAATCTATTAATAGCAATTGTAAATAATTAACACTTAGCAGTTAGCACCGAACCTTGAGGGTCTCCATTTTTTTGGACAACAGTTTCCGATAGATCGCGAGTTTTACTCGAAATGTTAGGTTTAGTAAAAAAATTTGTACACAATATACTATATTGCCTATAACTACAAGTAGTAATGTCCGGTTGATAATGCCCTGTCTCCATACTGTATCGCTTGCTCTTTCACATGACCCCGTAGAAAGAACGGCGAGGATCATTTGAGTGTCCTGCGCGATCATCTGACTTAACACCGCTAAAGCTATTTCTATGGGATCATGTGAAATCACGAGTTTACATTGGTAGGGCAAACAATTAAGCGATTGAAGGCGTCGGATTAGTTTAAAAATGAAAAATATTAGCCCGGAAATTATTGGGCGTGCTATCCAAAGTACTTACACAAGTGCGGGTCATTTCCAGCTGGTTAATAGTAGATAATTTAAAAAATTGCCGTTGGGTAATTTTTTACAATTCTTATTTCAATTAAAAATAAATTCTAAATTATTTAAACTTTACAGACATTTTCCTCCAAACTATTGTTATGTGGGGTGCAAAATATTTTATCTCGCCATTTAACTGGTGGGGAGAGAAGAAGGAGGATAAAATGGTGTTGAAACTGCAGAAACAGAACCCGATAGAAAGAAAAGCAATATTGACGTGTTTCACGGTTTCCCAAAAAAACATTAAACAACAAAATTATGATGTTTGTGCGGAATTGTTTCATCAATAAATTGGGAAAATATAGTGAAAATAAAAAATGATGAATGTGAAGATACCATAGTTCCTTGCAGATTTATGGAATTCTACACATTATTCGTCTAAATATTAGGGTTAATAACTATTTGAACTCGAGTTGCAAGTGTACAGTAATGCCACTGCTTAGATGATTTTATAGATTTGCCTGCAAAATGCCATGCAAAAAATCGCCACTTAAACCGAACACCTCCGATTCATCAAATTAATCTTTCTTCTTTTTGTGCTTCTTCCTTTTTAAATAGACTACGCTCCGTTTTCCCATTTTCTAGCTAGCCCTTCTTCTGATGTGGAAATCCAACAGCTGTGCCATCTCTTAGTTGGTCTGGTCTAGGATTTCTCCCATGTGAACGGTCTTCCTTGGCTCTCTTTCCTAGACAACATTCTATTTATACGTTTGCTCCAATTCTTTCTTCTGTTTCTTATCCATTTTGCTACATCCTGTATATTACTCATTTATCTCAAATCTACGTTTCTTATCCTATCATATTGCGTCATCCTTTGTATGGTTCTTATATTTCATCTCTACTAATCTTACTAGTTGAATCATGTTGGTTGCGTCTGCTCTGGTTTCTGAAGCTTATACTGTCAGTGGCCTGATTATTGATTTATGTATGCCAAGTTTATGTTCTGCAGGCATATATTTGTTACGCCATATAAGATCTTTCAAGCATCTTGATACCCGCCAAACTTTAGTTACTTGTGTTTATTGTTTCTTTTTTTTATATTTGTTATAGCTGTACCATCGAAAAATCTAAACTGTTATGTAGTCGAATATATACGGTGGATAATGAGCCGAAAAATAAAGACCATTTGAAATCCAAATCCAGATATCTTTTTGTTGATAGTTCCTTGCCTTAATACGTTGTATTCATAATAATTAGTGAGTCAACATAATATTATTTTGGTTTATTAATGAGAACCCTCTTACCCTTGTTGTTTGTTTCCACTATGTAAGCGTATATCATGTGTTGGTTCACACAGACATAATAACACGAACTAAATCTTTGATTAACAATTATTATGGCCGATTTATAATAATATTTTAGAAGAATGTACCCCATGTCTCTGTTACTTAATATAAAACATGCTTATTTGGCCAGGTTATAATCATTCCCTTGCTTTAAATTAAAGTAAAATAAAAACAACTTAAAGTAATTACCTCGAAAGGCGCCTCCACCATATATCACATAGTGGGCTTTTAAGACACACTAACGACTTGTCCCGTGTTAACTAACACTTAAAGAATAAATATTTTAATTAGGTTAAAGATGGATTAGATTAGGTCAAAGATGGGTTAAATGCGGTCAAATGTGGGTTAGTTTAAAGATGTGTTAGGTTTAAATTGGATCAGGTTATATTAAGTTTTATTAACCCTGATACGTTTATAGAACAACTTGAGAGTAGAATGCGATCTCTGTTCAAACTGCCCCTAGAACTAGGCGGCTCTAGAACTACATTTTTCAATATTCTCTGAAGGAGAGTAGCTCGCAACTTCAATATCCTGGTTTAACCCACACTTATATACTACAACTAAGGAGGAAGTGCGTGCCGCTGTAATGAGAAATATGTAGGATGGCATTCTGGCTCAAAACACTAAGAACTACGTGCCCCTTTTAATGGAACCCACACTGCGTAGTAAATTATAAGATGCCTAATACAGATTAATGTAACGTTCAGAAATCTGGGTGACAGTGAGACGAGCATGAAGCGCTGATCGGTTTCCTTCAGAATGCATGACTAAGAATTATAAATTGTGTGGGAACTACGTGTCATGAGCTCCGATTAAATCCTTTTGATCTTCCGTTGCGTAACGTTAATTACTATTTTTGGATTTTGTCAATTCATGCCTCTATCCGATAATATATCTCGTGTTTGGTTTTTGCTGACGTTCCAAATAAACGTTATTTACGAGTTGCAGGCATGTTTTTTTTATTTTTTGTCTGGAGTTTCCCCCCTCGGTGAGTTTTATGGGAGCTTTTACTATGCGACACCTTAGGCATACATTGAAATATTTAGAGCAAGTAATTGCATTGTGTAAATTCTAAGCAGTGTTGATGCAGCTGCTCTCCCCCAAGAATTCGGTATCATCAGCGACCCCAATGTTCGTGACGCCCTCGCTGTCTCCTCGAGCGAGGAGAATATATTTTATCGCCCCTTTTTCATTTTAGCCAAGTCAAGAAACTGCTTCCGACGTTGTATTCGCATACAGCTCCTTATAGAGAGTATTTCTTTTTTTCGTCTTTGTGTGCGAGAGATCTTTGGGTGGAACTAAATTTAAGAAATTCAGTCGAAGCGAGTTAATAGCGCACAAATGCAAATTGAACGACATTTTTTGCCAATTTTGCAGGTAATAAGAGCTTATTTTTATGAAAGTTTGGAAGTCTACTGGCGTATTCATTCGAGCATTAAATTGTGAATTTTCCCTGCAAAAACAAAACTATCAATGTAGGTCTTGCAAGGAACCTAATAATAGTTGACAATATTTTAAAACATTTACCAATAACAGTTTGGTATATTGCAAATACTGCTGCGAAAGTATATTATGTGGAACACATTTAGGATGTTTGTATAGCCGAAAACAGCAAATGCGTGAAATGGCCGGTAATAAATTGGTAATATTTTTTTCCTCTTGCTGCTGTTGGATCATATAAGTTAATACAGCAATAAAGTCGCATTTTATGTTCGTTTATATTTCCTGGGGAAACTAGCAATAATCTGATAATAAATAATCTTTAGTTCTATGCTTAATTCATGGCCACCGTAACTTTCAAATCAAGTTCTGTTTAATTGTAATCAATTTATCTATTTTTACCTTCGGTATGACACATCGATGTTTTTTAGATCGATATCTTAATTAAAATGGTAATCAAATTTTAATGGAATAATGAGGAATTCAATATAATCGCATAAATTAGCAATTTACGCAGGTGAAGATCTAATTGTGAGACTTCTGACCTTTATCCATAATCTGATTATATAAACTTGAAAGCAATTACATTCGCTTCAATATTCTTTGACATAACAATTCACGCAGGTTTAAATAAATTGAAAATACTTGGAATTTCTAACATTAGAAGGCGTTTCGACAGTTTGGCTCCAGTACTTTCAGTAAATCAAACTTTACAAAGTATCCGCCTGGTTTGGTTCAAACTTCAGTTGATCAATACATGCACGATTATAAAAGCATATGTCGCGTAATGGGGTTGAACGTTATTGAACTAGAAACATAATGTAACAACGGGTTGTCCTTGGGTAATTCATTCCAATCATCATTATCATGATGCTCGTTTGTACCACTTATGCAGTGTCGAGGTAATTTGTTCAAATACAAACAAACATAATTTTTGAAATATTTCATTTTCTGGCGGAATATGAAGTCAGGTTTTACCAAGAAGGTGTTGTTTCTTCTTACTTGATGACTTATTTAATTTGCAGAAAGATGTGTTATTGCAAGTGCTCCATTAATAAAGCAGAAACCGAAAAGAGAAAATGGTTTTCATTTTGTTTCTACCACGTCAGAGGGATTATAGGTAAAAATGTTATTTAGTAAACAGTAATTCTATAAATTCTCTTATATCCTAAATATTAGATATCTTCTTTCTTCATCAGTTCCTCTTTTACCTTACGGTGTCGAGGTAACCGACAACCGAGAAAGAATGACGGTGAGTTGTGCGAGCAACGAAATCAGAACTAATAATACATATTTTAATCACAAAATACAACATAAGTATTCCTGGGAAAATACAACAATTATTTAAAAAAAAGGGAAGAAAAAAGTGGGAGAAGAAAGACATGAAACCAAACAGGAAAAAGATAAGGAAATATATTGCAATACAAAAATTGAAAGAAATACCTGTATAGACTATTTCACCCATCTCTTTGGAGCAGATGATAGCCCAAATGGGAATATGGAAGAAGCACAGTTTGAGATATATGAAACGCCTGTTGAAATATCACAAAAAGAAGTAAGAGAGGTAATTAGAGGACTGAAGAATAGTAAATCCTGTGGAGAAGACAATATAGCAAACGAGTTATTGCCGGCCCAGTTCTAACAACGCAAATTACGGAATTGTTAAATAAGACTAGAAATACAGACAATACCACTAGAATGGTAAACTAGTATTTTAATTACCATGTTCAGAAAAGGAGATAAAGCAAACCCCGAAAATTACAAGGGGATAAATCTATTAAGCACAATATTAAAATTAACAACTAAGATATGTACTTACTAATAACTTAAATGCAATAATATAACTACAAGAAGAACAGCAAAGGTTCTGCAAAGGAAGATCTTGTGTTGCAATATTTGTAGTGAACCGAATAATAGAGAAAGCCAAGGAAAGCCAAGGATCAGATAATGAAGACTAATGGAGTTGCGGGCTGCCTAAATGGAATTATATGAAACAACAAATACATCGAGCAAGAAACAAAATGTAGAATATATAAAAGTGTCATGAGACCAATTAATTCTTATGGGGCGGAAACAAGACAAGACACGAGTTGAATAAAGCAACAACGTGAAGTAGCAGAAACGAACGTGCTACGAAGGATATTGGTAAAAACATGATGGGATAGAATCCTCAATACAAATATTAGAGAAAGCTGCAACATCTCAAATATATCGGATTGGATCATCGATACAAGAAATCAGTAAAAGGGACATATCGACAGAATAAATAAAGCAAGAATAGTAAAGAAGGTCTGAGATAGTAAACCTCATGGAAGAAAATCGATAGGACAACTGAGGAAACGATGGAGAAACAGCTTATAGAGTGAAAACTCGATTGGTTAAATGAACAAGAAAGAAGAAGAAGAAGACGTGTCGAGATTGCCATTCATACATTTGGGATTAATTGAAGGTGATGGGTCCCGTTTGGACTTGCATCACGCTCCTCCCGCTCCGCTTAACTGCATTCACTCTCTACATTTTCACTAGTTGTGTTAATTGTATGTATGATGTTGTGTGTGGCCTTGTTACTTCTCCTGATCAGCCAGTGGTTAGGAGCAGCGTCATTAATTGTAGCTCAACGTCGAATGGTTACCGAGCTCGCTAACGACCTTAGGAATTACAGAAAAATTTCTGCCTATCCCAAGATGCGAACTGAGGACTTCGCATTGCGAACTTAGCCCTACTACCACCGGGCTACTGGGCGTTCTAAATACTAGGTATAAACAATAAAATGTAATAAATCGTAGTTACAGGTGTACAACTTTACGAACAAGGATTTTATAGAGTAGATGCCACAGTCTACCGTATACAACTTTGTAACTATAAGCTAGTCACAAATGGTGTCCCAGGTCATCAACCGCGTTTGCTCTTATTATGTTTAATTTTATAATTCTTGAAAAAGAAAATCGCTATTCTGCATTATATTAGGTAAGTTTTGTGACATTGCATTGTTATGCTGTCACTATAATAAGTAATTTATACATATCACGTGCTCTTGAAGGTATAGAATATGGAAATCAAGTCAGTCTCATAACAATACATTACAAAGTTCCATTCTATGTGGCAAATTTTATAAACAAGAATAACATTGAATGTTTAGCTAATATACCTTTATCATTAACTGAAATTTTGAAAAGAAGAATTGTAGAAAGTTTCCTTTATATTTTGGCAATAATTATAATAAGAACATTAAAATGTCTAACATTTGGTACAACTGCTAAGATATTGTAATCTTACGAAATCCCTAAGTGACGCCACCGGCCACACCTACCCTTGCTGATATTCGTAACTAAATTGTTTACAGAATCTAGTTCAGGACTTACAAATACGAATACATTCGTATGAGTTTTAATAAAATTGTGAAATTTCAATATGCCGCTACTGGTTGCGCAACCATTTGTGGTGTCCCTAAGTAAGTTCAACATAGCATGGGCATGCCGCATCCACACTCTCTTTAACATCATTAATTGCAAGGCATTAGGTTTTTTGGTTATTTTTTTTTAATTTTAAACTTTTACTAAGTAATATAACATCTGATATTAACTAATTACCCAAAGTTAATGTTATTACTGTAATAACAGCCTTTTGACACGAAACATACCTTCAAATTAGATTTAATCGATTGTGTACAGTAAAAGGCTATACGAAACTATTTTACAAAAATTGAGACCTACAACAAAATTAAAGCTAGGTTCAGATGCAGTCTTTAATTATAAGAAATTTAATTTATACTTATGTTCAAACATGATCGATTCACATATGCCTACTTTTAGTAGAGAATGATTCGTAAAATACGATTCGCCTAATATGGTTTGCAACCCAAATAACTCATGTGTAAGTGATATGTATATATTATCTTCAAAAACAATTCAGCAATATAAATGCTCGATCGCTACCTAATATTTAAATGCCGTTTTACTATTAACCAAAGAAATTTCAGTCCTAAGAATATCTGATGTTTTTTACTGGACAATTATGTAAAGCACTGATAACATTATGCTTCTAACAAAAAGTTTTGTTTAATATACAGTACATATACAATATACATACATACATATTGAATGCTGCAATTTAATATTAAACTTCTGCCTATAGAACTAAATCATATGCAATTTATTCTCTGACTTTTTATTGATCTACTATATAATATAGATAATAACGTATTGTATATTATACAAAAAAAATCGTTTCCACAGGACACAAATGGTTTCCTTTTCTTATTTAATGACAAGCCTATGTTTAGGTACAATTCAATCCTGAACATGTTTATCGTTTTGTAATATACACAAGTAAATATAAATCCATACCTAAGTCTATACATATACAAATTCTCCACAACAAACAACTCGCAAGGCTGTTGTAGACTTGTAGGAGACGCTTTCTCTTCAGCACGGGCGTTCCCCAACTACGTACGAGGATTAATATGTTATGCAACCCAAACTACAGATTTTAATAAATTCATACCTTCGAAATCTTTTAACAATTTTGATGTTTCAGGGCATAAAACTATAATTTTGCGTGACGTTTGGTAATTATAGTTCAAATTTATGTCAGTAATTACAAATATCAAAAACCATATGTGGGGAACCTACGAAATATCCTCCATTCATAGCCAGGGCTTTTAAATGCAGCGATACATATACAAAGTAATTATCCAAAATAAACGTTTGCGGTAGACACGAAACGTGTGTGTTGCGCGTTTAAAACTAGGTAATACCGTGAAATTTAGCTAAAATACATCGTACGTTGAACAAAACCTTTTGTTAAAACCACAAGTTTATCTGCCCGTTACATAATTGTGCTGTGTAAAATGCACCAGACAGTATTACTACCCAAATGTCTTTGGTTAATAATAGAACGGCATTATATGTCGAGCATTTTGATTATTTCATTGTTTGGGTACGCAAGATATAAATATTATTTACAACTAAGATATTTGGGTTGCATAACAAATAAGGCGAGAGCGTACTTTACATGAATCATTGGGTGTCAAATTTAAACACATATGAATATTCACGGTTCCTATTATTATTTGACAAATACAAGGCGACTACTTTATCTTGTAACAACCAGGTAGGCTACACACACTTTTGCAATAAATAGGTATCTTAGTAAACTTTACATTGTTTAAATAAATAGACGTATTAAGAAACTACAACGAAACTATTTACTAATAAATAAGATGCAGTTTTGCAATAAGCATATTTACAATATTTATGTATTATAATTTAAACAAAACAAACACAGAGAAGGCGAAGGTAGCATAAAAATATGTTGGCATAACAAAAACAAAACGAAAACCACTAATTATTGATGTAATGAATGTTCAAATTGCTGTCCACCTTGCTGTTCACATAACACAATCCGCCGCAGAAGAGAATTTCTAGCACGTGTTGGCATGTGGGGCCTACATGATTCAATAATTTTTTCACGAAAATCTTCCTAAGTTTCTGCGTGAGTTTCATAGACGTCGTTTTTCCTTTAACTCACAAAAAGAAATCTAATAGATTCAAGTCCGGACTACGTGGAGGTCAAGGATGAATTGCGCCTCTTGCAATTAATCTGTTATGGAAAGTTTAGTCTTGGTAGTTTCTTACCAGTCTATGGAAGTGGGTAGGTGCTTCGTTATTTTGAAACCACATACACTATCTAACATAAAGAGGAATGTCTACTAAACATTGAGGCAAATCGTTATCTAAAAAATGTAAATGGATTTCCCCATTTAAACAGCCCTGAACGAAGTGGGGACCGAGGATCAAGTTGTCGACGATACCACACCACATATTTACCGTAAAAATTCTTTAAGAGTGTGCTTATCGAATTCAATGTGGGTTATCTTGTCAATGTAAATGGCAATTGTGTCTATTTACACAGCCATTGTTACTAAATGTCACTTCGTCAAATAATAGAATATGTTAAAAAAACAGTGAATCAGAAGTAACTTCGTTCCTTCTAAATTGGCAGAAATTTAATCGACGTGAGTAATCACCTTCAGTAAAGTGTTGGACGAATGTGACATGGTAAGTATGAAATTAGTTTGCTACGAAAATGGTAATGTTGCACTTTGGCTAAAGCCTACAGTTCTTGCAACTACCCGTTGGGTTATAAAGGAATTACTGGTTACTTGTTCCATGACTGCCGCTTGGGCTTCTACAGTTGTGACATGTCGTTGTCTCACGTTTGGCTTGGATAACTGTCCATATTGCGGCAAATTTATTTTCCAACGCTTAAAGGCGTTATGTGGTGGAAGGGGTCTATCCGGGTATCTCCGTGCATATCCTCGTACTACTGTCGGCTGCCCCTCTGCATTGTCTCAAAATCATCATATACGTTTTCTCGCTATTAGAATACATTGAAACTGATTGTTATTACCACAAAAATTTATACAAATCAACAACTTTGTACAAGAACTCTTAATATAAAAACATATTTTTTATAGCTAAGAAGGAAAGTCTACTATGCATTGAGAGGTGTATCCTACTTACTTGTGAAAATAATTAATAAAATAATCACACTGTATATATGAAAAATACCAGAATTAATAAATGTGATTTTATTATAAAGACTGTTTGAAAGTTACGTAATACCATACACAATCGATCAAATCTCATCGAAAGGTATTTATCATGCCATAAGGCTGTTAGGATACTTATAACATTTACTTTAGGTAATCAGTTAAATTCAGGTATGTTGCTTTTTAGTGAAGGTCGAACGGAAAACAAAAATAATCGAAAAACTCAAAGACTAATATCTCACAACTTTATGTAATTACAACTACAGATTATTAATTGATATTGATAATACATAATGTATTAGTAAGAAAGAAGGTATCTGCAGCAAAAGAGAATTTAGAGAACTATTTTTAGTTTTGATAAACCTTTGATCTGTTAAAAACCACATTTCGTTGGCAGAAAAATCCATTTCATTTATGTTTCTGCTTTATTAATGAAGTGATTGAAGTGAAACATGTTGCGGCAAAATAAACAAGTTGTCAAGTTAGAAGAAACAACTCCTTTTGGGCAAACCTAACTCAAGATTCTGCCAGAAAATGAAATATATCTAAAATATATTTCCGTTTGTATTTGAAAGAATTACACAGGGACAACCACTTACATTTTGTAGAAAAAGCTTGACACGCTTATAAATGTAAACGTCCTTCAGTTGATATGGGTCTCATATTTTCGTGCAATACTCCGAAGTCGCCTTGGGCTGTTAACAATTTACCGTCTTGTCGTAGAAGAACGTGATGCAAATTCATTCTTTCTTCTTGTGACATCAAAGTGTCATTTCTCGCACGATTTATTTATTTTCATCAAAGGTGTCATTCACTTTCAATTGCACAAATATTGCTTAGTTGTTTTGTGAACGTTATGCAATTGATGGGAACTTTCTAAGACTAAAATATTGGCTTTACAATATATCATTGTATAATTTTAAAATACAATAACTTGGTAATTATAAAATAAATGGTGGCAGTTTTAGTTTTAAACGTTTCTTTTCAGAATTCCATTTGTTCATTGAATTGGAAGCACACAAACGAGTTGTGAATGTATGTTTTGTACAAAACGTAACATGTCTGGACCAAAAAAGTGGAATGCATATTTCGCGACAGCGTTTAAAATTACGTAAACACGACTCTAATGAAATCGAATGCAAAAACGTCAAACTAATACAACATTTCTGTGTTTTTGGCCGTGCGGCATGGTGTTGAGTCGACCTGAACGTCAGTTTCAGGAGTTTTCAGTACGTTTCAGCCAGAAGCTCTTGACAGAAGGACGAGGGTCAACAAGCGACGACTGCCCTGTAAATGCCGCTGTTAACTTCGTTTTACAAGTTTTTGCACTAATCGTTTCGCGTATTGAACCCATTTTTTGCCGGTACGATGCATTAATTAAATCTGGACTGCAAATTTCGGGGAAATAAGTTCCATTCGCATCCTGGGCATAAACGAAATCCTCAAAGGAATAATAAAAGAAAATAAAGGAGCATTCCTGGAGATGCCTCAATTACAATCAAAGCGGCTATTTGTCTTTGAGGCGCAAGAAAAAGTAAATGAAATAGACTTTTCCTTTCCAGAGACACTTTCTTGACATTCGGCCTATTTGTCTTTAACTCAAGGGGAGTGCTCTCGTCATAAAAAATAACTGACACGTCTTTATTTTAACAGATTTATTGTTTGGCTCGAGCGGGCTTAACAGACCAAATTTATCATCCGAAAAATAAACGGCAACTACGGGTGGACATTTTTAATAAATATGAACGTAATAAAGTTTGCAGATGCAGGCGTTACCTGAAACCACGCCGCGTTTTTCATCAGAATGCATATTCATCGAGCGGGGTTTAATTTTAAAGCGGAAAGGTGCACCGCACCCTTCAATAAAACACAATAATCTAGGTGAAAAGCGTTCAAATACGTTTTCGTGCTTTGCGAAAGTCATAAAAATGTAATAACCCAACAACCAATTTCTTTGCGATTTTCTGGTACATTTTGTTAAATTATGCCTATTTGTTACAGGACGCATTTCCCAGAGGCTACGGAATTCGACGCAGCTAACTGGTGAGTCCCTTTTATATGACTTCCTTTAAGAGTAAGTACTCTCGTATAAATTTTACGCCTGATAGGCGTTCGAGCAATTCTTTTGACCAAAACGAAACCGTGAAAATTGGACTGGGTAGATTACTTTTTCTGAACAACGAAGTTCCTCGGCAGAAAAAGAGCAGCTTTATATAACCTTTAACTTTTTATGAAGTAAGCGATCAACTCCAGGTGCCTAATCTGCTTAATCAGTTAATTAATTAATTAATTAATTCAGTCTTTGGTTTCCATGTTTAATTATTTGATAAAATGTTCGTTTTATAGACTTAATTTGTATTTTGCCTTTTTTACCGCAACTCTTGGTAGGCACTAATTATAAGTATTTCTTGTTTTTGTTGGGTTTTACAGACTTCCTTAATCAGTAAGTAAAAAACTATACATTATGGCACATCGCTGTTTCTCTAATCTTCTTCGCCAATAGTTTAAGGTGGTATGATTTACATGCAAATACATGAATATTTACAACTAATGTGTGTGTAAGTAAATTTAAAAATTACATGAACAACACTTTCTCTAAAATGTCTTGTTTGATGTGATAACATTGAATTCAAACTTGTTTTAAAAACTAACATCCAAACTAGTTTTGGAAGTCTAATAGATCATCCTATACAGATGACTAGAGGTACGTGCGTTAGGATGCTACGTTAGAGATCAGGGTTTCAATTCCCGTCACCATTTAAATCGACCAGATGTTCTGGTTCTGGTAAATCTTCTCTGTAGTAGAAATACTTGCACTTCCTGTGATTCGGAGCCCATGTTACACTGTAACTCCTCTATGTCTGTGATATTTTAACCGAGCAACACAAGCTTATTGAGGAATATTGCTACATCCCTAAGGGAATAAGTAATTGTAGAAGTTAAAATTGTTGCAGATGTTAATATAATTTGTACTCTCTTAAGCAACGACATCTGGAAACCATGCTAAAACGCTGAGTCTTAGATAACCTTCAAAGCCTGGCTATTATACTCAATGCCTTATTTGAAAAGGGTTGTATTCTGTTGTAGATCGAACTGTTGGCTATTCTCCATAGGTTCAAATCTATGTCAAAATAGTTTCATACAGTAGCAGTTTGTTATCATTGGGAAGATGAAAGTTTCTAAACAAAAGAGGATACATTTGTCTTAAGTTTTGCCCTACTAATAGTTTTTGAGCAAATGTGATTTTCACATGTAACTGTTAAATTGAGGTAAATACCAAAATATTGAGAGTGTTCGACAGTCGACTCCTTGGTAGTGTAATAACACCGTTGGACAAATCCTCCTCCACAGTCGACTTAGACGCATTGGTCTTGATCCGCCACTTCTTTCTCCAGACCTATACCATGTTAGGGTACCAGGGCGATCCAAATTTCCTAACATAGCTCTGTCGTGAGCGGATGTAGCTCCTGGTGTAAGTGTTCAATAAATGATTTTGCAGTGATAACGAGTACAGTATTGAGCCAACATGAGCTTACGTAAAAAAAATGTCTAATAAATTAACAGGCAAACCATTTCCTAAAAAAATTAAATACATTGCTATATTTAAACTGCCCTCAAAGAAGTGAGGACCAATGATAAAGTTGTCAGCGATACCACACCACACATTTACAGTAAAAATTCTTTGAAAGTGTGCTTGTCGAATTCAATGTGGATTATCTGTGAATAGAAATAGCAATTATGTCTATTTACACAGACATTGTTACTAAATTCACTTCGTCAGTAAATGGAATATTTCTAAAAAACTGTGGATTAGTAGTAAATTCGTCTACTAAAGATTCACATCTTTATTAAGGTATTGCACTAATGTGATGCGGTAAGGATGACACCGGTTTGCTTTTAAAATGTTAAATGTTGCACTTTGGCTAAAGCCTACCGTTCTTGCAACTGCTCGTTGTGTTATATGGGGATTACCAATTACTTGTTAGATGACTGCCGCTTCAGCTTCTACAGTTTTGAGATGTCGTTGTTTCATCTTTGGCTTAGGAAACTGTACATATTACAACAAATTTCTTTCCAAACGCCTAAATGCAGTGTGTGATAGAAGGGGTCTATCCGAATATCTTCGTACATATCGTTGTACTACTGCCCGCTGCCCCTTTGCATTCTCTCAAAATGATATTATCCATCTTCTCGCTATTAGATTACATTGAAACTGATTGTAATTACCAGAAAAATCTATACAACTCAACAACTTTATATAAAAGTTTGTGAAATTTCGACAGAACAGTAGTGACATTTGCCTTTCCAAAGGACTCTTAATGTAAAAAACAGAAAAGTTAACTATGCATTTCATGCACATGTGAGAACTGTTGGCTATTCTCCATAGGTTAAAATCTATGTCAAAACAGTTTTATAAAGCAGCAGTTTGTTATCACTGAGAGTTTCTATCCAAAAGGGGATACATCTATCTTAATTTTTACCCTCTCTCTCTCCGTAGGTGCCGTCTCAAAATCTGAGGTTGGTGATCAACTTGGCAAATTTCCATCTATCTCTAGCTATATGGATGAATTCTTCTCTGTTGAGTCCCAGCCAGTTTATTAAGTTGCTCATCCAGGATGTTCTTCTCCTGCCTCTAGCTCTTTTTCCCCCAATGTTTGCTCTACTGATAGTTTTTTGACCAAATGTGGTTCCTACTTGTAACCGTTCAATCGGGATAGATACCAAAATATTGAGAGTGTTTGACAGTTCGACTCTTTGGTGGTGTAATAACACTGTTGGACAAGTCCGCCTCCTGAGTCGACTTAGACGCGTTGGTCTTGATTTACCAGTTTTTTCGCAAGACCTATACCATGCTGAGGTACCAGGGCGATCCAAATTTCCTAACATAGCTGTGTCGTCAGCGAATGTAGCTCCTGGTGAAGATGTCGGACAGATGTTTTTGCTATGATACTGAATACAATATTGAGCCACGAACACTTCCCTAGCTCCTCATTTAATTGAGAATAGTCGTGTGCGTTCTTGGAACTTGGTTAAAAAGAAATTGTCCGTGGGGTAAAATCTGAGTACCTACTTGAAATAAGTTGTTTGGTAAACTCTTCCTAATTTAAACAGCGACTGAATAGCAAACTTCCTCAAAAACCTGACTTAGGTATCTGAACAGTACTAAGTAATGTGTTTTTGTTTCTAGTTCTTCTTTTATTTATTTAGCAACTAGACAAATTTCATCAATTGTTTTGTGTCGATGGCGGAATACACACTGATAATTATATATAAAATACGTTTCTTGTATTATGCGTTTTAGGGTTATTAGTAATGTTCAAACAACTTGAACAGAACAGATGTAATGGAGGGACACCTTAGTAGAAATCTTTCTCCAAACCTATTCAGGTAAAATGGGGAAACATTTTTGAAATATCTGCATCAATTGGCAAAATTGTTTCGCATTGTTTTTAAAGTTGCCAAAGAGAAAAATATGAGTGAGCTCTTTACTTGAAATTGGTAAAATATAACACAGCGGCACAAAATACGGACTTGTACAAGTGGAAGGACGCTGAAGATTGTTTGTTGTCTGTAACAATACAGTAAACCTACTTTTCCTGCTGCTTTCCAAGTTTCGGTAATACTTATATTTGAATCACTTTGCATTCAACTCAACAATAACCCAATTTATCTATTGCAGATATTATTATTAGTTTGGCATCATTGTATGGGAATCGGTATAGTATGGTATGGTTTAAATAAGTACTCCTTGGAATTGTTAAACTGTGGTATTTTCCTAATCCTGCTTTGTTCAATTCCTATCTGGTTTGCTGTATTTTCATTTCTTGGCGTCTTCAATATGCAACAGTCGGTTGTTTGAGCTGTTACCATTTTCTGGATGTTCAACCTTTCTTTTACATTTTTATCTGTTTAATTAAAATTAGATTTATCTCTCAACATCTTGCATTTGCATACAATATTCATTAGTTATTTGAAATTAGCTGCTTACCTTGTTTATGTATTCAAGTTGCTCTTCCAAAGCATCTCCTACTTTTAAATGGATATTCATTAAAATGATCTTGTACACTAAATTTTAATTCGTTTGAATGTGTCGTTTTGAATGCATGATAATTTTTGTCTTTCATATTAAGGGATAGCATGGCTTCTATTTGCAGATAGTTCTGTGCCTGGGTTTTTGATCCACTAAAATATATTAGGTCATCAGGTCTTGTATATTTTCGTTGTTACAAGACCGATTAGTTGGTTCATGTATAAAGAGCTTGCGGAATTGCTTTCTTCATTAGCAGTTTTGCTACAACCCTATATAGTTTTAGGTAATACCTACAATCTCCGACTCTATGAAAAGTGAGGAAGTATTCTTCAAATTACAAGACTTAAGTGAGCAGTATACAGCTGAGAACGCAACTGAACTATTTCAGTAAACCACTATCACATTTTTGACATATAAGAGGTTTCTTCTATTCTTTGGTTGTTCAAAAAGCTTCAATAAAAGTTCCTTGTACTCATCCATGTAAAGGTACGTAATCTTCTGACTATGTACAGTCAAGTCGTTGGTTTTCAACTGAGGTACCTTTAGCGCTCCACGGGTCACTATGGCAGTTTTTTAATAAGGAATGTGATTAATCTTTGACATTATTCATATAGTGGAATCTACTCAATTTTAGATACAGCTTGCAGGAAAAGCTTCCTGATTGATTTTGGTGTTGTTTTGTATTATCGGTTGATTGGATTTTCCGTGTTCTTAGGTAGTTTGGAAAAAAAGCGATATTATGTTGATTTGGACTTTCAGAATTATTTGTATATTAACCGTTGATATTACCATATTATTTAAGTAGTGGAACAATAGTGAAGTGGACTATATTCTTTTAACTCGTAGGAAAAGGACCCCAAAATAGTAATAGAAGATGGCGGTAGAAGAACCGAAACCGAAGAAGAAGAAGAAGATATTTTATGTATTAACAAATAACGTAATTAAATAATAACAAAAAATGTACATTACATATAAACCATACTACCAAAAATATCAAATATGGCTGAACAAAGTTTAAAATCAAACTAAAACCTAAATGTTTCGTGATGTGTAGGTTTATTTATTATACAAGGGATTCCTTAATATCCAACAAAAGCAAGGAATTGTTGTGTTTATTCTCTTCTATTTAGACGTATGTTAATAAACCATCGTACCAAATACAAAGGACAACGATCGTGCACAGATGTATTGAATTTGTTAACAATTTGCTTTTCGAACCCCTGAAGATTTAACTACACTACATCTTCATCTTTACTTTACAGCTGGCCAACGTCATTAATTGGTTTTACTTACTACAAAATATTTACCCTCTAGTTTTCTCTAAATCGGGTAATTATACGTAGCTTTTGAGGTCAGGTAGTTTTGTATTCATTCACGTTTTAAAAAATTTTCACACATTCAAGGAAAATTTTCACTGAAAAGCAAAAGCTACTGGACCAGATAATATACCAACGGAAATTCTTAAATTGTTAGAAGACAATGGCATAGAAATACTTTGCGATGTATTTAATAGTATATACGACAGTGGAAATATACCCGAGGAATGGTTGAAATCTACTTTTATCACAATCCCATAGAAAGCTAACGCAAAAACTTGCAAGGATCACAGGACAATTAGCCTACTGTGTCATACACTTAAAATATTCCTGAGAATAATACGCCAAGAATATATCGGAAATGTGAAGAAAGAATAACTGACGCACAATTTGACTTCGGAAATAATTTATGAACAAGAAAAGCTCATTTAAGATGCAGGGAATTAAATAGAGTTGTGTTCCTATGTGGTATTGATTATAACAAATCTTTTGGCACAGTACAGCATACCAAGCTAATTGATATTCTCGAAACTATTGGCATAGATAAAAAGGCATCCGCATAATTAAAAATTTATATTGGAATCAAAAGGCTGCGGTCAAAGTGGAAGACCATTTGACAGATTATGTAGACATAAAAAGGATGTCCGCCAGGGGCGTGTTTTGTTACCGTTTCTCCTCAACCTATTCAGAAACGATATTCAATAAGGCTCTGCACGAAGCGGCAGAAGGAATAAAAGTTGGAGGAGAATTAATAAATAACATCCATTATGCAGATGACACAGTGTTAATAACCGATAGTGAAAATGATATGTTAAGCAAGGTAGCGGAAGTAAGTGGACAATATGGACTAACAATTAACATCAGCAAAACCAAGATAATGACAATCTTTAAAGAACTGCTACCGCTACCCAAAGCTAATATAGGCAACACACGAATAGACACTGTAACATCATTCAAATACTTAGTGTTGTTATGTTCATTTTAAAATTTGCCGCTCTATATGAATTAATTCCGTAATTTGTTTACCGCTTCGTAAGAATTAATAACGTTATTTTAATTGCAGTCTTATTTTGGGTTGCCGTTTCGCTATGTTTTGTCTTTCTAAGTTTGAGTTATGTTGACAGTTCCCTTTTGTAGGCTCAGAATTACCGATTCTTGTTTTTCTCGCGCGTAACCTCAAACACTTCCGAGAAGTCACGTGTCCCTTATTCTAGAACATTTCATCACATTTCGAAATATGGTGCAATTTTTGTGGGGGGAAGTGCAAATTCCCGTGGCCTTTTTACAGCAGTCAATTTTCGATCTCTGATGACTCCGGTTCTCCGACAATTCCATCAATCGGGAACCGTAATTACGTTAAGTGCTGCAGGGGCGGCTGTTGGGGGTTTTTTTTTTTTTCGAGGGGTATCCGTTATGTGTGTTTCGTCTCGCTGTTTTACCAAGGGGTATAAACAGA
>JABXWE010009545.1:0-24338 GCA_014611495.1 Limonius californicus | reverse complement strand
GAACCAATCACGAGCGGACCCCTTTAATTTTACCTGCATGAAACAGATTTTCTCATAATCAGACCAGCGATGTATGTGCCCCAACTGCTCGATTTTCTGGAGCCACGACGTTACAACAGTAGTCTGATTATCCGGGTCAAACCACGGAATAATTTCACCTGTCACGGTAGGTTTATGTGATGACCCCCCAGAATTGCTTTCTGCGTCCACAGCCTCGTTGCTGGGCCCGGCGATCGCGGCAGCTTCCTGACGATTTTCGCGCTGCAATTTTCGGCGAAACGCATCATCAACTTTCCGCTGAATGTGCTTGTCGAGTAAGCTTTCATATAACCGTTGCTCATCGTCGCTTTCGTCCATGGGGGTTGGATCACCACCAGTTTGTTTAGGCGACGCGTCACTCATTTCTTCACTTTTACCTTCACAAACAAAATTGTCACTACACAAACAAATAGTACCTGGCACAGGTATGTAATCCCACTTCTGAAGTATTAACAGGTAATCGCAGGGAGTAATAAAACAATAACATTAAATGAGAATAAAATTATAATTTTATATTAGTCCAACTGGCTACTTTGGAGTGCGTAACATGAATGCCCTATTTTCCATATTCCTTTAAAACAACCAAAGACGGTCAAGGATTTAGTAGTCATTAATAGTTCAGATTTAATAGTTCGCAGAAAATGTGTCATAATAACAAATAACGTTTATAGTTCGCGCACACACGGCAGCACAGAGGAATGAAATCCAATACGCAGCATGCGGCTTCTTGGGACTAAATATTTTGGTAACAAATGTTTTAAACCTCTACAGCGTTTTATTTATCAAGTTCAGCTACTTAGATTTCGAACCTGTTACTACATAAAAAAGAATAAGAAACACAACACAACGTACATCATCTAAAGGCTCCTTCCAAAAATGAGTTTAGAGATAGAATCAGAAATATGCACACTGCCAGAAGTAAGAAAATCCGCCGAACAACACGTAATCTGCTGCCTAATAAATCGCACCAAAAATATGAAATAACATACTTACAAAAATGTTATGGATTAGTGCACTAGCAAGAATGTAAAATCCTTTTCAGAAAATGTGCTTCCGGCATATTTTAACGAGTTATCAAATAAATAAAGCTTCATCCTTGTGGGCATTCTACTTAATGCTTAAAAGTACACTCAATATAAATATCCAAGTAGTTGTAGAAACTTTTGAGACATTACAAGCATTCCTCAAACGGAAAACAGAATTATTCCGCCAAAAAGCCAAAACATTTACCCGAGAACAACTTAAAAAGGACATACCAAAATTTTAGACGAGAAATATCTGAAAACGAAGGTAGTATCTTCTTTTAATTTGATCATTATTATAGTTTACTAAAATAACCTAATTTAAGTTGCCTTAATAATGGGTATAATGGGTGCTTGTCGCGTTGCTGAATTGTACCTACTCCGTACAGATCACAGATATCCAAGATCTTGGATCCGCCTTTATGGTCACTGTACGCAATATAAAAACAAAAATCATAAGATTTTCTATAACTGGAAATTTTTATAATATATGCACAAAATAATATAATATAATACAATTTTATTTTTGAAAAAATATTGAATTCCTTGTTAAAAATTAGTCGAGAAAGCATTGTTTAATTTTCCGATATCTTCAAAAATAACTAAGTTACAGGAGAATTTTCATATGACGACCTAATACATACCCACATCAATAGATATTCAAACACAATAATAAAGCAAAGCGAACAGGTTTATCTTAGTTAATAAAAAATAACTTAAAATGCAAGATTTGTCTACAATTACATACATTTTATTATTGTAATTTTAAAAACCTACGATATTACAGAACATAGTAATTAATATTAGAACAATTGAACACTTTATCCGCCAAGCTTTGCTCTTACTAACTAACTGCAAACTATTTGGCATGGAATTTGCCCATTTTTGAAGTCGTTCCTTGGAGATATGGTAAAACCAGGCACTAATAAATGCTTCGATTACCTACATCAATTATTTCATCAGTTGTTCCTTGAAAATGATATTAGCTATCCTTTGCCACAAATTGGCGATGGGTTTATAGTCTGACAATTGTGATGGCCAATCCATTCCATCGACTTTGGTCGACATCCAAGATTGGAACCATTTTTGCTCATTGTCATCCTGGAAAATTCTCTTCTCCAAATAAATCTGTCCCACTAGGCAGCATCTTATTCCGCAGTATTTCAATGCATTTTGTGGTACTCATCATCCTAGAGACAGACATGCACTCACATACCATTTCAGAGGTTGAGTCTTTTTTCTTCTTCCCCAGAAAACTTTCTGACATACATACGTATGCTTCTTCCTTTTCTTCTTTACAGATGAGTCGTGATCCATGGCTCCCTCCTTCTAGTTGTCCTTGTTTCTATTCCCTATCTTTTGAACTATCTCGCACCATCTTCCTCTGTTGCTAGCTTCTCTCGTGGCTTGTAGCATGGGAATATTGGTCAGCGTCTTGACTTGACCCGTCCAGCCTTTTGGGGATCGACCTTTTCGTTTGATACCTCCATTATCCCTTGTAATATTAGTCGCTCTAGACCGTCATCTTCCCTGCGCGTTATATGCTCAATTTCATATAAAATGCACCGCCCATTAAAAATAAAGCTACGTGGTTGAAAATTTGCTAAAACAATGTTTTATTATTGCGTATGAAATGATCACCATTTTCATTAAAAAATTCAAGTGGTTGTGGTGTTCGTCTACTGCAAGATGCATGGAAACCAAACTCCACCCCCTTTGTATGGTGTTGTCACTTCGTAATATTTACATTGTTGACCGGGGGACGCAAAAATGTTGACCGCTAGATGGCAGCAGGATCGCTAAGGTACCTCAAATTTGACAGCCACGTCAAAATTTATGACAATTCGATCTTACAAAATACCGCTTAAAAGTAGAAAAAGGAAGAAGCAATGTCTAAATTAAGTTAAATTTCTTCATAACCTCTGCGTTTGATTGTGTTGTCTATTAAATAAATCTGTGTTGAACCGTCGTGTATCAATAAATTACTAAAATTCAATTATTTATATAATTATTGGGAAATAACTATTTTAAGTAAGTGATTCAAATTTTACGAGTTAGATTATCAAAGGGTAATGAACAAGTACATAACATTTTCATAAACTAATTAAACAATACAACCTAGTACCAGTTTGCAATTTAAGTAGCTGAAACTGATATATAAAACTCGGTACAAATTGAATATATTTATTGAAGAAAAGTTAAACTTCGGCTGCAGATTGACTTGTAATTTTATTATTTACCCCTTGCATTCACCTGTACAGGCTAGGAAACTGCAGAAAACCTAGTCAGGATAATGTATGCATCTTGTAAGTTATCTTGCCAATAAGATTGAAACACACATCAACAGGATAACCCAAAGGAGGAAGAAAGAAACCCACGGTGTAATCTTGCAGGAGTGCCGGTCACTAGAATTGCTAGTGAATAAAAAGATGAGATCTGAGAGACACTGAAAAGTAGATAAATATTCCACAGAAAATTCCGATTATATTCAAGAAATTTCTTTAGAGATTTATTAAACCTAGTTAACATTACAGTGATTATATAAAATTTAAAAATAAATGGCTTCTATAGCGAACACTTGAGTACTAAACCAGGTTGGACAATTTAGCACACTCTTGCCGTTTTGATTTTTCTGCAAGCCTTTTCCGAGACTCTTCTTTGCAACAGAATGCAACTCATCATCCGAAAGTCAAAAATTACTTGTTTAATTACATGTTTCTTATGATTTTCACATGTAATACATATCCTGCTAACAGTGGATTTCGTTTCAGATCTGTTGTAACAATATCTTGTATAATAATTTCAATATTTTTTTAATATTGTTAGCATCGTAGATGAAACTTTTAAAGAATTTCTTGACTTTACTTGAATGAAGTCGGCATAATTGTCATATCCAGTACCCAAGAGTGTACGAAAGCATTCAGGACAGAACATTTTTGTTTTATATCGCCGGGCAATATAACCAGAAACATATACAAATGCTTCTTCGTTGTCAGAAAATGGCAATTCTTTAATCACAGCATGTATGTCACCATCTACAAGTTTTTTCAAGTATTCGTTTTTTTGGAGAGGCATCAGATGTTTTGAGAATGTCTTTGGATTTCACCAGAGATTTTAACATGTTACCATCTGTAATATTACTGCCCCTAGGTGGCTTTATTAAGAAATACAAGAACATCCGTTTAAAAATCTGAGCTACTTGATAAGATTCGGGATGAGAACTATTACCACAAAGCTGCTCTAATTAATCCAGAGAAGTGCTAAAAGTATTAATATGTATTTTAATGTTACTGTATAATACCTAGGTATTTTTTTATCTATTTTCGGGCCAACTACACCAACAACACTTAAAGAGTAAATTTTGCGTAAGGTACAAATTTTTTGCTGGCCTCGGTGGTCTAGTGGTTAGCGCGTTTGCCTTTAGATCCGAGGGACGCGGGTTCAAACCTGGCTAAGGTCGGCGAGATTTTTCTAGCGGGGAAAAATCTGAAAATGCGCCTTCTGTCGGATAAGAAGTAAAACCGTAGGTCCCGTGCCACTACGATGTGTGACACGTTAAAAATCACTACTGGGGTTGGAATTACCCCAGATAGGCAAAATTCTTAGTTAGGGTGTACAATGGGCCAAATGTGGCCTAAGTGCTTAGAGATGCTTGGAAAACCGCGTCCTAGATCTCGCTCTTTCAAAGCAAGCAAGCAAGGTACAAATTTAGAATAATATTAAAGGTATATAATATAAATTTAGAATATTTATACTATTATTTCGTTGTGTAGCAGTTTGTATTTCAAGCCAGATTAATTCGTTTTCAAATTGCGTAGGTGCAATTTATTCTAAATATGAATATTATACGAAGTTCAAGTGGGTCTTGGTTTATACGAGCTGTCATTAAATTTTTATATTCTAATTCTGTAATTAAATATTTGAACGATTGTCTATTGTAGCATGTATAATCGCCAAGAGTCCTCCTGATATAGATTTACTAAGATAATAATTAATGTCAGCACACTGTTCCCATAAATTTAAGTATGTAATAAAATCGTCAGTATCTAAAATGTTTGTTTTGTTAACTAACTACAAAGAGGGTACGTCTTTTTAAAAATTGTCGAACTTTGCATGTAGGATGTACGCTTTGACTACTAAAGGGAAATCAGTGTTATTGCTGTATATACATGATGCCATTGTCGGTTTTTTATTTTTTAACATTTCCTGGAAAAGAATTGATTGAAAAGTAAAAATTCAAAAAAATATTAATGTCTTTTACTCTATATTCCACTATTACTTCATGAACGAGAAAACTAGGCAAAGTTCTGTAAATTAGAAAAAAGGAATTTAGAATTTGTATAGCTAGCTTCATAATTAGGATTGTCACTAAAAAAGGTGCCCAGAAACTGCATACATGCGAAATTAAAAGATTTGTTTGATTTCAATGATAACCCAAAAGACAGCATGGCAATGGCACTGATTTCCTTACTGCACATGTAATCCTAGTGGATACCCTCTACAGTTTTACGTTTGTATAAATATAAAATATAATATGATTCATTTTATATTATGGAAATATACTCTATTCGAATTTAAGTGAAGAGCATGTTGATTATTTGAATTTAAAACATGACTCAGTAAACTGAGTCTATAACAAAACTATGGTGTTGCTGCACTGTCTTCTAATCTAAGTACATCTTTGTATTTTGTGTAATAAAAGACAAAGGTTGTTTTACGTAAAAATATATTTACTTACTTTTGGAACGCTAAATAAGTTTTGCTTATTTCCGCATAATAAACGTTGCTTTATTATAATATATTACTAATACAACAACAGAGTAACTTAAATAATTAACTGAACATATATATTAACTCGCTAAGTTAATTCAGAAAATTAAATGATACTTTTAGTTGAATATTAACCAGACCGTAATAATTTAAGGCGCGAAAATTAAATTTGACGTTTTAAGGTACTCGAACGTTACTGCTGCCATCTAGCGGCCAACATTTCGTTAGGCCCATATCAAACTCAAGTGACAACACCATACAAAGGGGGTGGAGTTTGGTTTCCATGCATCTTGATTTCTACCTTATCGACAGTCACATGACTATTTTGACAGTTTTCTCACAGATGTCAACGTCATTTGCACCGATTTGCGCATGCTTGCAGACACAATTTTGTACGAAATTCTGTGCCTTGTCATACAGGCCTTACTCTATGATTCTAAATATATTCGAAGCAGGACTTTTAGGCGCCGCCGTTTAGGCGCTGGCCATTTAGCCGCCGGCTGTTTAGGCGCCGGCTATTTAGGCGCCGATTTTTTAATATTGCTTATTTATAAACATTTCGGTATAACTAAATTAAGAAGTATGAGAAAATATATTAGGTATAGTTGTTTTAAAAGAGCAATTTTAACATATTCTAGTTTTAGGTACAATAATGCAATGCAATAATGTTTTTCTAAAAACGCAAAATTGATTGCCAAGTATATTGGCAGGTATATTGGGTAGGTTAGGTTAGGTTAGGTTAGGTTAAGTTAGTATAGACGCACTAAAATAGAATATTTAAGAGGGATATCCCATAATTTTTTAATAGAATAGGTATTATTTTTTAAATGATTCATTTGTTTTATTTTGTATTTTGTTTCTGGAAATAAATAAATAGAGTAATTATTTTTACAACTGTTCGTTTTATTTGCTATAGCTTTAAGGTTGTAGGTAATAAAAAATTATTTATCGGCTGGCGCCTAAATGGCCGGCGCCTAAAGGGTCGGCGCCTAAGTGGCCAGCGCCTAATCAGCGGCGCCTAAACGGCGGCGCCTAAAAGTCACGTACCCAAATATATTTTTAATTATTAACTCTAATTTGAAAATTTTTGTTTAAGAGTTTATTAGTAATATATATTGTTCCTGTCTGATTCTGAATACATTTTTATTTTCAGGACCAAGACATAGAAGCAGCTCAAGCTTTGCAGCAATACATTGCTGAGATAATCAAGTCATTAGTGCGTAGTGAACGAAACCAGCAAGTGATGTGTGAAAGTGGTTTTGTGGGTCATTTGTTGTCGGTAGGTTCCATCCCTCTACAAAACGAGAATCATCCACTGCATTTTCCTCTGCAGTATATGCTAGAACGTTTGGCTGCTCAAGCTTTAGAACCTACCGATCTACGCAAATTCTTACGCTTAGGAAATCCCCTGTCTTGCCTTCCATTGGGTTGCATAGAGTCAGGAGGTGGTCCCGTCCCACTGACTAGAATAAAGACTCTTGTTTCAATGACTACACCAAAAGACTTTAGATCGCAATCTTCGTATACTTTACCCCCATTTGTTGAATTTGATATGTCGGCTGAAGGGTTTGGGTGTCTATATATGCCGAGCATTGCACCACAATCACCTTCAGGACCAAGCGTCGTTACAGGGCTGGATAGTAGTGTTCTAGGTGGAATTGGTTCAGGTAAATTAATTTTTAATAAAGGTGTTTTGTATGCATTCCAAAGTTATGTTTTCTTTCTTAAGGATCTACAGCAGTTTGAGTAATTATTTGTATTATTTACAGGTGATCGTATGTTTCCACCACAAACAGGTTTGAGTTATTCTACGTGGATTTGCGTAGACAAATTCTCAGATCCAAGAACAGATCCACATTGTGTGCGTTTACTTACATTGGTTAGAAATTTGAATAGCACACGAGATGACCATCTTGTTTGCCTCTCTGTTGTTTTGTCTGCACGAGATAAGGCTATTATTGTATCTACGCAAGAAACACATATACCACACCGTAAGTATATGGCAAGTAGTTTACGTATTTGTTATCCATTGAAATCCATATTACATATCTAAAATACAATTACAGTGAAGTCTCCAATAAGCGGACACCGATGGTTCCACACTTTTTGTCCGTTTATTGGAGGCGTCCGCTTAAAAGAAACAATCGTGTCCGGGTATAGGACGTGACCGTTTAAGAGAGAACACAAAAATTATTAAAACATGCAGAAAAGTGTATTTTATTGAACGTAACTACAATAATTATAACATTTTTATAAATGTGAAAACAAACAAGTACCTAAATTAATTATTTAGAAGTAGAAGGTGACATAAACTCTAAAATACTTGTTTGTCGCGCTTTACATTTATTTTGTACTATTATATTTTCAAAATGTTTTAGCAGTTCAAATACTTTAAAATCGTCACTAGCAAATACTTGTAAGTCACATATTAAATTTAAGGCGTCCGCAGTTGATTTTACATTTCCAGAAACTTTCGTGGATATCTCGGCTGATTCTTCATCATTGTCATCATCATCACTAGGTATTTCTTGTACATTGTAATCGTCGACTATTAAGTCAATGGTATCGTCCTCTACGCTAATGTTTTCGTCAATGTTAATAAATTCTTCAGATTGAATATTGTTAACGGATGTTTGTTTAATTACTTTATTTATTGCAACAATGACAGATAGCGGTAGATCGTCTTCTGCATCAAAATTATGAATTTTTTGATTGCACTTACGTAAAAACCCTGCTTTTTGCCATGCTTCCTTAATAAAATAAATTGCAGCCAATAAAGATACTGTTTTTGTAAGTTCACTTACAGAAGCAGCAGTTTCCGTATTTGCCAGAACATTTGCTAATATAAAATTTCTGTAAATAGTTTTAAAATTCCTAATAATGCCCTGATCCAGTGGTTGGCAAACCGATGTATTGGGAATAAAAAAAATAACTTTAATATTTTTTAATTTCAATGTCTGGGGACGGGATCTAGTATTATGGAGAAATAAGATTATCTTCCTTTTCTGCATTTTCATTTTTTTGTCAAATTGTTGTAACCACTCACTGAAAATTTCCATCGTCATCCACACTTTTTTATTTGAACGCCAAGTTAAAGGAAGGACATGTAAATTGGCATTTTTAAAACACCTAGGGCGTGCAGCTTTTCCAATGATCAATGGATCTTCTTTATCGCCTAACATATTAGCACAAAACAAGATCGTTGCACGTTCTTTAGCCATTTTACCACCGACACACCGTTTATTTTTTAACTCAAGAGTTTTATCAGATAACACACGGAAAAACAGCCCAGTCTCATCAGCATTGTACACATCTCTGGGATTATAACTTTGAATTAATGATGGTAGTCTTTCAGTAAAGGTATTCACGTCGTTTTGTTCAACACTGCCGGATTCTCCAGAAATGGATTTAAATTGTATTACGAAATTTATGTAACCAACCTCGGGATGCCCCAAATTGTTGATGTCCTAGGGAGGCTGCTATTTATTTGGCCTTGGCTTGGATTAAAGGACCAGATACAGGAATTGATTTATTTCGTGCCTTAAGAAACCGTTCATAACATAAAGCGTCAATAGTTAATCCTTCTGGTCTGTGAAACTCCGTTTTTGCTCTTCATTTGTATTATTTTGCCATTGCTTCATTAATTCTTCTCGTTTGTTGACAATGTCAGCAGCTTGGGTTTTTCCAATGGCAAAACGTGCCGCCAATTTCCTGGTACTACTCACGTTTTCTTAGTTGTAGGCATTTATTATTTCGATTTTTTGTTTTAACGTTAACATACGTTTTTTGGGCTTCATGGTGAACTGTTGCCTACGAACACCGCAGTTAAACTGCTTAATATAAATCCGAATTTATAAAACTCATAAATTAACAAGTTCTGCATTTTACAAACAAACTACAGTAAAGAAATACAACGTTGAAATTAATTCTGCGAAAACCGTGATAAGGCTCAAATATTTATAACAGGAAGTACTAGTATTAAATTTCACCAGGACGATGACTTAATGTAATATGCGTAAATTAGATGTCCGGTTAAGGGGGGCAATTTTTCCTAAAAATGAGACTTATGAACTGTCCATGTCTCTGTATTAGAGGGTCCGGTTAAAAGAGGCTATTTAACATGTGTTAATAATAGCAGAACATTGGTTCTACGAAATGTGTCCGTTTATAGGAAGTGTCCGCTTATAGGGAGTGCCCGTAATAGGAGGTTTCACTGTATACTTTTTTAAATATAGTGTCAAGTAATAATGATGCAATTTGACATCCAAAAGATATTCAAAAATAAAACGCATTTTAATTATTTGAAATAAGTTTTACATATCCATAAATTAAATTTCCCGTAGTATCACATCTCAGAACTGACTTGGTACTATGTATTGTTGCAAATAATTCATACATTTATTTAATTATTTTACTATGAAATATGCAAAGTGTATTTTTAAACCATTAAAAAATATATGATTTTATCTAAAGGAAATTATAGAAACAAAGCCTCTTAGAAATTGATACTACTGCAATTTTAAAATTATTTTCTTGCAAAATAATTTAAATAAGTAAATAATGAAAAACGGTGTTTGGCAAAGATTTTCTCTAGTTGTCATAAAAGTCATGCTGAGGTTATTGTAAGTTTAGATTAACCTAATACTACACTATTTTAGGCTATCTCTAACTTTAGATACGGTGGTATGACATTTTTAAATCTATTTCAGGTACGTGGTACACTTCTAATGACATAACAATATAACTATTTAAAAAGAATGATTTAATTAATTTTATACAAATTACAAAAAATTTGATGTATTGAAATCACTGTTCAGTGGTTTGAATTTCATATATATATATTTTTAATTGCAGTAAGTAGATAATTCGGACACCTAAGTAAGAAATTATTGAGATAATATTAGGTGTTATGTATGCACGCGAATTCTACATACATTGATGGTGGGGAAGTACCTAACATTAGGTAATAAATAATTTTGTTTCGATTGCTTTATGTAGTTGAGTCATCTTCTGTAATTAATTGGTTTCATTATTATTTATTGTTGTTTCAACCATGATACAATGTCAACTGCTGTTCTACTTCCTTGGTATTTTATGTGAGGAATAAAAAGAAATGTTGATTTAAAATATATTAAAGTGGGATTGCGTTTAATCAGATATTGTTCTGCAAGTTCAGTTTCCAGAGATACATCCACTTTAGCTACTCTAATGTTTGATCCTAAATCCTGTAGAATTTGGGCCACCTTCAGGAACTCTTTCTTCATCCACTTCATTAAGGCTTGAGTTCTTGGCATGTAAAATGCAACAAGGACATATTTGTACTGTGAAATGGCCATCCAAAAGTTTTGCTTGTTGAGGACCAAAATACCATTTTCTTTTTGTATATCATTTTGGTACCATAATCGGGAGAATGGTTGTAAACTCATTTTGGTTTTGTATAATTACTGGTTACTGGACATTCTTCAGTTCCTAGTATAAGTCTGCGATAATAGAAATTAGAATGACTATTGGGTTTTATTAGAGACGGCACAGCCAATTTTGACATATTTTTGACAATATAAAATATTTGTTGCAAAGACAAAGTGACTTAAAACTGAAACTATTGTCATGGTTTCAAAGCATCTTGAAGTAGTTCCCAACTGCATGAGGGATTTTTAACGTAACACACATCGCTCTACTTCTTATCCAACAGAAAGCCCAGTTTCAAATTCCTCTGCACAAGAAAAATCTCATTGACCTTGGCCAGGTTCGAACCCGTGTCTCTTGAATCTATAAACAAGCATGCTAACCCCTAAACCATCGACTCTAGCTTGGTCAATTGTTAGTTCCAACAAAATGCTGTAATAGAAGTTTAACCTTCACCATACAAAAATAATTATATAACTTTACTTACCAAAATAGGGTCAAAATTGACCCGCTCTTTTTTATTATTTATTTATTATTTCACATAGAAAATGTATACACATTTTGGTATTAACATAATTTACTATGAAGTAAAAAAAAACACGGAATTTAGTAATTTAATTCCATATTTTTTATTGAAGTATATTATATGACTAACATAACAAAAAAATACATAGGTATACATTCTTTGGTAAAAAAAATATAATAGTTTTCCTTAGGTGGAACCTGGAAACAAAAATATATATCTTAAATTATCTGTTACTAATTATTATGATGTTTGTGTACCTTACCTCATCTTTTGCGCAGTAGGTGCAAGTTGTCTGTTTGATGGTAATACAGTTACTGTGTTGAGCGCATACAAATTTATTGCATTTGTAGCATCGTTTAGAATATTTGTTATCATTTCCACGACATAAGCGACAACGCCCTCTTTTAGTACCTTGAGTATCATCCTCATAAGTTTTCCGTATTTCTCTTCCAGTACTTTCTATAGCTGTAGTCACCGTTTTTGGAAAACCCCGACCATCAGCTTCAATTTTCTTTGCTCTTCTTTCAATTTGTGGCTTAGCAAGGTCCATCCCCATATCTTGAAGAAATATTTTTCTTCGATATGTTATGGATGAGTCACTTTGCCATTCTGGATTTTTTATTGTCCACAAAACAAACGCATTATAACATGCTATGTCAATCAAACTAAAAAATTGTCTGAGTGGCCATCTTCTTGTATTTCTTTTGCATGAATACTCACGCACAAGTTTGTCTAATACATCTACGCCACTTTTTGTTTTATTGTATTGCAGAATGATATCAGGTTTAAATTTTTCGTTTGTATCAGCAATGTCATGTTCGTGATGAGTAGAGGAAAGTAAAATCACAAATTTGTTTGGTTTAGTAACATACGACACCAATGTCAAGTCTTTAGTAAAGAGAAAATGAGACGAATATACTGCACATGATTTTATATCCAAAAGTTTCTTTGGTAAGTCCTTCCTGTTTTTGCTCATAGTTCCAATCAATGTTAGTTTTTCTTTTAGTAGATCTTCCGCAAGTGTTAAATCAGTAAAAAAATTATCTGTCGTTATATTGCGGCCACTTCCATACCAATGATTTGATAGAGTCTTTACTACGCGTGGTCCTTGATTTTGTTCAGATGTTTCTCCAGTTTTACCTAGGTAAACTTCAAAATTACAGCAGAAAAATGTTGTTGCATCACATAATGCCCAAATTTTGATAGCATATTTGCCGGGCTTGCTAGATATATAAACCTTAAATTGACAGCGGCCTCTATAACTAACCAGCTGCTCATCTATTGTTCCATATGCTATGGACAATATGAATCCCTGCAGTTTTTTGTAAAGATGTCAACAACATCGCGAATAGGAGCAAGTTTGTCTACACTTTTCCTCTCTGTTCTCCTGGAAATATCGTCAAAACGAAAGAAGCATAAAATATCGCAAAATCTGTTTCGGCTCATACAAGCTTGATATATTGGCCTTGATAACGATTTATTTGGTGAAGACCACAAATGAACTGGGTTTTCTTTTGCTTCTCTAAATCTTCCTGATAAAATTAGTATTGCGCAGAAAGCATGTATTTCCATAACATCTATGTCTTCCCATGGTTTGTATAAATTGTTTTCATGAGTCTCATTATGTTTACTTATAATTTCTTTTGCTCGTTGATTAGTAAATTTTACAATAGTTTCACAAATTTCGTCCGATATAAATAAAGAGAAGCAATCCAGAATAGATTCGATATACCTGCTTTTCTCTGTCAAACCTTTTTCTTTACGAATAAAATCTGATGCTCTTGCTTTCCCTTTTTTAGGAGCTAAGTATTTCCATTTGCGACCAGCAACTTCAATATCACGGTCTAAGTCTTTCTCAGATCCATCGCTATTATTGTCACTATTATTGGTATTATCCTCACTAGATAAAACATTGTCATCAGAATTAATTTCATTTTCCTCTATAACGTCTTCTACTTCTTCAGAAGTATCACTGAACATTTCCTCGGTCATCAATTCCCTTTCATTTTCGTCTTCTGAATCATTCATAAGAATTGAAAAAAGTTCTTCGTCTGATAACGCCTTTTTACTTGCCATTGTAACTAATTTGCAACGATGAACCACATACACAAAATTACACTAGAGTGCGACACGGACTCTAACACGTACGAAAGCAAACTGCATTGAAACACATCGTAATTCCTGCAGTGAGCAGTCTCAACTTGCATAAAAATAAGTTTGTTAGAATTAAAACACAATATACCAAAACCAGGTCGAAGCTGACCCATAGCAACAAAATGCAAATTATTCTTAAACTGTGTTAATTTTCGTTTTGATTTTTATTGCTTATATTTCAATGCAGTATTTTAGGAGAATTCACAAGAGGAAAAAAAATAGAAAAATTAATTAACAAGTTACGAGCAAAATCTAAATCTTGGGTCAATTTTGACCCGCTTTTAGTCAAGCAAAGGTTAATTCAGAAAAATTCTGGAAAAAATAGAAATAAAATCTTTGAATAGAAAGTTTACTAGAAAAATGAAACTACCTCCTAACTTAACGGAAGTAACTTTAATCTAGTTTATCCTAATATTACTCAAAAGCTACCTCACTTTATAGTAACTAATCCATAAACTCGCTTAATTTAGTGTTAGCCTGAACTAACATAACTATAACCCAAGGAAAAGGGACCCAATTTTGAGTTATCCTGAACTGCACACGTTCAACGCAACTTAATCTAATTTAACTTTCAATTAATGCGGATTGAGTTAGCTTTAACATATTTATCACAACTTTAACTTTTTTTATCTAAGCTTGATTTTTATGGTAATTTGCTTTGTTAATGCAAACAAATGAAGTTTATAGATATTATCTTTAATATTTTCGTAAGAAAATAGATTTAAAATCACTTTGTGACAGTTTTTACTTCCAAGAACTCTGTACTGTACAGTTATCTTCTTAATTACAGACATTGGTGAGTGGGAACCCGAAGGTTCCGGCGAATATGGAGCAAGAGTTTGGTGCCCTGATATTCTCCAGGAGGGACAGTGGCACCATTTGGTAGTGGTTTTAAACCGGGCTGTGTTGAAAAATTCTTCATTTTCTTTGTATCTTGATGGCCAACACATGCATACTCAAAAACTGCATTATATTTCACAAAATCCTGGTGGAGGTTCAGCCAATCTCACGGTTGCTTCCTCAGTGTACGGGTTTATTGGGACACCACCTGCTTGGCGCCGTTACTCGAAACTGTGCTGGAAGCAAGGACCTTGTCATTTAATTGAAGAAGTTAGTTTGGTGTTTGTTTTTAATAATGAAGGATAATTAATTTATGTTTTTTTCCAGGTGCTACAGCCTGTAACGGTTACCCAAATATACCAATTAGGGCCCCATTACATGGGGTCATTTCAAGCACCACCACTTCCTACGTCTGAACCCATACAACCACTAGTATCAGAAGAAAAGGTTGTATTCGGGCTTAATGCCAAAGCTGTCTCACAATTAACTTTGAGTAAGATTCGCAAAGTTTATAGCCGTACTGATAACAAATCAATTGCAAAGCAGTTGGGGATGTCTAGTCATGAAAATGCAACTCCAATTAAAATTTTGCATAATTCTGCGGGACATTTATCTGGGCCATCGAGAACCCTAGGTGGTGTTGTTATTGGGTATTTGGGTGTTAGAGTTTTTTGTGCTCGTCCAGTTGCTAATGTGGTAGGTAGTATTTAAAAAAATTACTAAATAATCAGTTTGTTTATTTGAATATAATGAGTGATTATGTGATATAAAAAGAGTTTTTATTTTGTTTTTGCTTTCACAGGTGGACACTGTAGGTGGGTGCTCTGTCCTCTTAGGATTAATTGCAATGGCCCAAGATGTCGAAAGTTTGTATGCGGGTGTGAAGGCTTTGGTGTGCGTTGTCCGTGGAAATAAAACTGCCCAAGCCGAAATGGACCGTAAGAGGGGCTATCAAACCTTAGCAATGTTGCTTCGACGCAAAAGACCTTTGCTGAATTCCCATATCTTGCATCTTGCATTCAGTCTTGTTGGAACGGTTGATAGTGGACGAGAAACTTCTGCTATACCAAATCTGACTGCATTTCAGGTTGGTTTTTATAATGTTTTATATATTTCAGTGTACTTTGGCATTTTTTTAAATCTAAAAATCTATGTTGTAGAGTTTAACTTAACAGAAAAATCTTAAATCAAACATTAATGCTGAGGATCATGCATGGAAAATAATATAAAATAAAATAAATGCTTGGAATTAAAAAAAATAGTTTAATTGTATGTGACAAAGTCATATTTATTGTATCTGTAATAGACATGCAAAAATTAAAACAATTTATGAATTTAGTAATATGTTGCTATGGCATTTGTTTTCCATAATATATTTTATTACTATAAGAGTAATCATCATCAGCATTAAAACAAAAGATACAGGTTCTATCCACCCATTGATTTTTATCTGAATATTGAAATAATTGCTTTTAAATGCACTGTATTTCAAAACTTTCAAATTTGAAAATACATTTTATCAGATTTATCTACATAACTAAAGACTTCATAAACTGCTATTGATTGAACTATCACACTTACCAACTGATCAACTGCAAGATGTTTTAGTTTACGTTGTTTTGAATCTGTGGCATACTGTTTATTGGTTCATGTTTTTTGAGAATTATTTTACGAATAATATAGTCTTACTAAAAAAAGTTGTCATTAGCTTGTAGAAAACAACCTCTCATTTAAGAATATATAGAGTTTACCAAGGCTAAAACAAAAAATAAACAGCCTACAGTATGTAGTGTTTGTAAAATAAACTATGTCAAGGTATTTTTGCCATTTTTTTTTCTGTCATTCAAAACTGTGTAGTAAATACAAATATACCAACTACTAAAGAAATACTACCCTTAACTGTTGACTTGTTTTTTAAGATATTAAAATGAAATATGGTTTATACAGGGTGTGTCTAATATGATGAAAAAGAGCACTATGTATTCTTTGATAAAAAGTCTTTAAGTTTAATAATTTATGTTACAACATACTGTTTCTGAATGATTTGCAAATAAAGTTTATTAAATTTGTTTGCACCGTCTTCTGTTCTAAATGATAGCATATTGCAGTTACGCGTTTTCAACATATTTCTAAATAACAAGATATTAACAAATTTTTAAAACAACTTATTGCATAGAATGCCTGGTATAAACAGTAAAATGTATAGCTAAATTCCAAACATGTTAAGATGCAATGCTTGATTCATCAACAATATAGAATTGATAATGTTTACCATTTCATCAAAAAAAAAAAGAAAATGAAATCAAAATTTTTGACTAAAAATATCTGCAACTATCAAATCAAAAACAACATTTTTGTTGGCTATTTTAAGGATAATAATGCAGATCATTATTTGATGTAAGGTATATTTTATTTATTTATCTGCTGTAACTTGCTTATTATAAATGGAAATACCCATTTTTTGCTTCGTTTATTAGTATAAACAAATTTAATTTGGTTTGGGTAAAGTTTGCATAAAATTGTACATTAGGATTTTTGTGCTGCTTCTGGTTTTACAGGAAATGCCTATAAGTTTCTTATTTTACATTCAACACTAAACTCTATTTGTAGAGCATTGAGCTAGAACGTAAACAAACGCTTGACAGGTGCGTTGATTTACCGGATTGTATTTACATAATATTTCTTGCGTTTCTAAATTAACGTTCGCGCCGTCAGAATTCTTTTTTAGAAGAATTGGTAGTTCTATAAATAACCATTTTTTTAAAGTAAAGGTGCTTTATGAACTTGGAGACATCTGCATTACAAATATTGACTTAAAAGCAATCCATTGTTAAGTAGTCCCATGCGTCCAATAATTTTAAGATAATTTCGACGCCACGCGATAATTGACAGCAGCGAGTTGAACATTTAAAATTTAATTTTTTTTATATTCCATATAGTCGACCTCTTAAAACTCGGCAATTAGTCATCATTGTTAACGACCGTCAAAATTTTATTTATGGTTGGTATTTCGTTCCGAAAAAAAATTCGTGAACCTACACAGAAATTTACAAAGCTCAGAAATGCAAGTTTAGGAATAAGTTTCGCATATTGTAGAGAAAATTTACAATTGTTTAAAAACAGCACGTACCTTCTTATGAATTGCAATGAGAACAGCTTCATCAATTTCATCTAAAAGTTTTTTTTTCTAACTCCGGGAGATTTTGGAGAAGACAAAGTTTTAGTATCCCAAAACTCCTTTAAAATTCTTTTTACTGTTGCAACACTAACACCCACTGTTTTAGCAACAAATTGTACAATGTCAGTCAGTAAAATCTCAGGATTTTCTTCTAACTTCAAATTATACAATTTTACTATTAATTGTTTTTCATTTAGTAGGACGCCCCCTACGATTACACGTTTCTGGAACAACTTGCTCCATTTTAGGAAAATAAGCACCAGGCACTACACACACACGCTCCGATAACCGATAAGCACTGCTCAAACAGCACACAAACTTAACCCGGTAATTACTAGTGCAAAGTAAAGGTTTTGAGCGTCACTTACTCCTTAAGTAATGAGGCATTAGCGTTATCTAGCGTAGACCAATCACAGCGCGCGCTCGGGTGAGTCAAACACGTGCGTTTGCTGCCGTTCTAGCTCTGTACTCAACAAATAGAATTTATATGATTTTATATATTTGGACTGGGCAATGGGCATACAATTACCTTACATTGGTGCTCTACAAATGTTTTTTTTTTGATAACTTTGAAAATTGCTGAAAGTAGAAGTGAAATTTGCACTTTTTCTCCAGATGCACAACAAGAAAACAAGTTAAAATGTTGTTTATCAAAAAAAAATTTAAGTCACTACCATACTCAAAGTTTATCGTAATTTCAAATATGCAGGATGTTGTAGTTAAAATAAGAAATAAGAAGGGTCATTTCCTACAAAACTAGAGGTGGTACAAAATTGCTTCTATCAATAAATAATTATGCAACTGTAATATGTAATTATGCATATACAGGGTGATTCATAAAAGGTAGTTAGCGGGGACCAAAATAAAGTTTTTTTCTTTATAATATACTTTTGATCAAAATCCAATAAGAAGAAAGTTACAGTAAGTTAAAGTTCTTATAAATAAACGCCCACTGATGAATACCTCTGATGTTACTGAGGAAGAATTAAAGATAATATCATTGATTTCCCGTTTCCATGGAAACATAGCTCTCACAAAACTATGCAAAGTACATGTAAACTCTTTAGCTGCTCCATAAACAATAATCATATCTATGTATTCCTCGTTACTGTAATTAGCCATTTTATCCAGACTAATGACATAATAAAATGTCTTAAATTTGACAATTAAATGTACTGACATTTAAGTACATTTTTTGTTTTTTTCTTTGTTTCCTTTTGTTTTCTAGTTTTATCAAATAATTGAGCATTATAAGATGGTTTTTAATAACTGTACCTTTTATATTTTTAAATTTTCTATCAATTTTTAACTAAGTACTTGTTGAATTAACTCTCAATTATGCCCAATTTGAATTTAAAATGTAAGTTACCACCATAGTTTCTAACAAATACTCATTAATTGATTTAATTTTACTTGCTGCGACTTTCTTATTACTGGGTTTTGCTCAAAAGTTTATAAAGAAAAGAATTTTATTTTGGTCCTCTCTAGCTACCCTTTCAGTCTCCTCTGTACTTATGAATCACCCTGTATTATTCACAGCAAATGTCATTTGCTGATGAAAGTGTATAAAGAAATAAAGGGGTCGGTGCTGATGTTGACACTAACGATGTTTTCACAAACACAATTTATATATTAATATAAATTGTTAGGACTGTAATGAACCTAAAGAAAACTTGCAGGAAAAAGCTCTATTTGCAGAAGCTGTATTTTATGTGTACTCCAGGAAATCGTTAAAATTAAGGCCCACAATTTATCTTCCCTGTATCCTTCTAATAGAACATTAATTATTTAGGAATGAATAATATGATGTAAGTCATTTCAGATTGGTAGTCTTATTTAAAAATTGATTGTAAATATAGGTTGAAGCAATGTATAACATGAATAGAAATTGAAATCAAATAAATTGTATGAATTCAGCCAAAACCCATACTAAATTCATAATTAATTTAAGCACAGGGTTAACGAAAATTAAATAATTAATTAATAAGTAAATGCAATCTTAATGATTGTAAGAGAGAGAGAGAGAGAGAGAGAGAGAGAGAGAGAATTGTAATGTCTTCAAATCCATTGCAAGTAAACAGGTGTATTTATTTTTTAATTAATATGAATTTCAATAGAGTAAGACAATAAAATAACAGAAATTCTTAAAACTATTTAAAAAAATGTACTTCTAATGTACATTATAATGTAACATTTTATGCTCAATATTACTTCTGGTGTTTATGATGCGATTAACGCTTTAAATATCAATCAGATATCTGGTTAACTGTATTTTTTAAATATAATCTTCTAAATCGATACCTCTTCCCTGCTCCACATGTAAATTAAGAAATGTTTTTGTATTTATAAATTTACTGTTACTTCTTTTGCCCCAGTAATGCTTTTTTGAAAGTTTGTATTTTTCCACAGGATTTGTTATGCGATTTAGAAGTGTGGCATGAAGCTCCTGGCGAGCTTCTACGTTCGCATTTGGAACACTTATATGAATTAACTGCAGAGTCCAGTGAAAAGAGGAACAATATCTGGGTGATGCGAGATTTGCAATTAGTAACTAAATTACTACACATAACACCAGACTTGAAACACCAAGCGACTCGTCAGGTTCTGTTTTCCTTATTATCCATCTTGCTTGGAGGACAACCAAGACAGTCAGATCTCCTTTGGTTTGGCCAGTTTATTGCTGCCACTTTGCCTGTTTCTTCAAGTCCAGGTGAAAAGAACATCAATTTACGAGAAGCCGATGCTGACAAGGAAGGAGATGGTGAACACATCATTTTGAGGAATCGATGCCTGAGCCTCATGCATATGATGCTGTTTACTTCAAGAAATTCTGTTAGTGTTATGGTTTGCGATGAGATTGTTCGTACATTGGGTTTTGATTGGGTGCTACTTTTTATGCAGTCACATCTGCATTCTACCACTGTGATTTGGGCACTTAGAATTCTTGTGGTTCTGTGTTCCACACCTGCATTAATGAATCGGTAAGTCGATTTTTTTACAATTTTCTAAACATTTTAAGATTCAAATTATTTTTATGGGTGTAGATTCCGAGAGGGCAGCAGCAATGGGGGATGGTTGCATCATACTGAACAAGTAACCCACAATAAGATGGCTGTGGTATTGGGTTACCAGTCCAACAATGCTCACGGTACAGATTTGAAATCTGATGTCTTACACGTCCCAGGTTTCCAGGTTCTTGGATGGCTGTTGCCTTCTCATTTGGAAGTACCAGAAGTGTACTTTCTTTTAACAGCCTTAATGATGGGTCAACCTGTGAAGTTACTTCCCGCAAACTGCAACAAATTTGATTTGGATGCTGTATGGGCGTATTTGTGGGGAATGACTCTTACTAGTCAGCCCGTTAGCAGCGTTGCACCACGGGTTAATTTGTGCTCAGAAGCCGTGGTTGTTTTGCTTGCTATGGCTAGAGCTATGTTGCACACCGACCAGAATATGATCCCTGAGTGGTTGAGAGATCATCCTATATCGATAGTGCAGGTAAGAAAAGTTTTTCATTGCTTTGGTGTTGCACTAGGTGTTATGAATGATTTATAGGGATATAGGTGGTTTGTGAATGTGAGTTTAGTCACATTGTTAATCCCATATAATGGAAAAAATTGTGACCTTTTCTCAAATAAAAGTTTATAGTATTTTGAGTGAGGACATTCATAAAAAAAGGTGAAATATCCCTAGTGAGTAAAAACAATATTAACAATTTCTGTAGGTATTATTCATATTTATTAGCTTTCTGCTTGTGTATACATACTTTGAAGTGACACATGCTATTTTATAACGCAGCAGAAAGCTAATAAAACCTGTTGAAAGTATCAATAAGAATAATTAATAATTCAAAATATACACAATTTCAATGGGTTTTTATATGATATCTCATTTTCAAAAGCAGTATTGCAAACAGTCTACAGTGTCATAATTATACATGTTTTGCGTTGTATTTTGCGTTTGTATTCAATATTTAAAATACACGCTATTTTGAGAGCTATAAGTTATTTGGTAGTTTATTTTTTGCAAATTTGTCACTCTGTTTTTTAAAAATAATTTTTTTCCTAGATATCGCTGTAGTTGATAGAAATAACTAAACCAACCCCTGTATTGTAGAAAAGAGAAAAATAAGCTATATGTTGAATAAGTTAAAATGAGTTGTATTTGAAAAAAATCTAGAAAGCTAAAGGTGGATAAACCACTGCATAAAATCAGTTAAATAAACGTTTATGGCATAACTGACACACATTTTAAATGGATGTACAGTCGAACTTCCATATATCGAAGTGTCAAAGGACCGCGAAAAAATTCGTTATATAGAAAATAAAAAAAATATCATACACATAACGTGAGGAATAACTAAAAGGTGTTTATTTATATAATACATACATACATGTACATAAGCAGAAATAAGTAAGTACATTAGTAGTCAGAAAAACGTAAAACAAGAAATACAGTACATACATATACATACAGTTATATATTTATTGAAAGAAATCCGTAATTTTCTGCTGTACACTGCAATTAAATAAAGTTTTTTGTTCGAAGAACGTTTCGCACTTATTTAAACTGGAAAAAATTCCTTCAGGTACATTTTCTTTGCACTGAAATCCCCGTCGAATTGTTTTAAAAGCGGTTAATACTCAATTACCCATAGGAACTGGAAAAGTTGTATTATCGTCCGCTACATCGTCGTCTTCAAGGTTTTCTTCCTCTTTATTTGCAACACTAGCAATAATATCTTCGTCGCTAGGGTACTCAGAAACCACAACATTTTCATCGATTTCTAGATAATCCTCTAATTCGATTTGTTCAGAAATATGAAGGTCAGTTTTTAACTTTTCCCAGTCTCTTTTTAATTCTGAGAGCTGAATTTCATCTTCTTCTTCCCATTGGTGCATATTGTTTTCGGCAAAACCTGCTTTTGAAAAGCAATTTTTTATTGTCGACGATATAACGTCGTTTGTCCAAGCTTTTGATACTTCGGCGATGCAGTCCCTCAGTGTGATTAGTTCTTTTAATGGTTGATTCTGTTCCACTGCTTTGATTGTCTTAACTAATATCCGCTTACGGTACTGAAATTTTAAATTTTTGATTACGCCTTGATCCATGGGTTGCAGTTTCGACGTCATATTGGGTGGAAAGTACACAAGTTTAACATTTTTAAGTTTATCCGCTACAAAACGCGGATGCGCTGGGCAGTTATCGACGAACATCACAATTTTTCGCTTTTGTTTTATCATTTGGTTATCAACCTTTAACAACCACTTTTCGTAAACTTCAATAGTTATCCACGCCTTTTTATTGAAATCGTAATCGACTTCTAATGACTTTACTCCTTTAAAGCAACGCGGATTTTTACTTTTTCCAATCACCAATAGTTTTAGCTTTTCGGTGCCATTCATGTTACTAGCGACCATAACTGTAACACGTTCCTTGCTGTGTTTTCCACCAAAACACTTGTCATTTTTAAAAGTCAGGGTTTTATTGGGCAAACATTTAAAAAACAGTCCGGTTTCATCGGCATTAAAAATATCTTGGCTGTCGTATTGTTTCAAAATGTTTGTTAAAACATTTTGTTTCCATATTACACAGCCCTCTTCACTTATGTCCGCACTTTCACCCGAAATAACTTTGTGTACTATACCGTGTCTTCTTCTAAATTTGTCCAACCATCCAGCACTTGCCTGGAAATTGGGTTGATTCAGAGTATTCCAGTGCCTTTTCCTTAATTAATGGTCCAGAAACGGGCAAATCTTTGTCGCGTGTCATTTTCACCCATTTCAATACTGCTTCATCGATGTCTTCATACATACAGGATTTAAATCGGTTTCTGTTAGAATCGAGTTCCTGGCTTTGCTCGATAACACTTCCACGATTTTGTAAAATTGGCGAAAGAGTATTTGCTGGTATATCAAAACGAGCTGCAATTTCCTTCTTTTTTCCACCTTTGTCAACTTCATCAAGCAACTTTAATTTTTCACAAACACTTAACCCTCGGATGGCCAAGCGGGGTCTTTTGAAGACCCCACGTTGCATATTTGTCATACAACTTCTTTAAAAAACCTAGTTGTGCCCTGGTTATTTTTTTAGCTTAATTTTTTTGTATTATTTATGAGATGCAATTACTGGCAGAACAAAAATTCTTGGCAATTTTTATAAAAAAAAAGGTTTCTTGGTTGGGGTCTCGGAAAGACCCCGCTTGGTAATGTGTGTAATGCGTGACTATGATTCTGGAAGAACTGGCAGGCAACGATTGTTTCTGCGAAAATTAGGCCTTGAAACATGAATGGGTTTAAAAAACATGTGCAAGACTCCATACGAGCTATTATACCAGTTAATGCCCACGGTCAATAGACAGAAAAGTTAAAACAAAGTGTAGTAAATGCGGTAATTATACTTG
>JABXWE010009544.1:0-26886 GCA_014611495.1 Limonius californicus | reverse complement strand
AAAAATGATAAATGAATATTATGTAATTTAAAAATTTAAATGATAAAAACGTAATTTTTGGACATCTCGATTTTGCTTCATGTAATGTCGGCCTACTAATAAAATTCTCCATAAATGCAAAGACATCGTCAACGTTGCCAAGTATAATATTCTTTAAGTGTCTCGTGTGAGGAAACTAAGCACTATAGGAAGTTCGTGTTAGTGTTTTTGAGGACTGTATTTCTTACAGAAGAGTGCTACCTGAAGCTTTTAAGGTATTTAAAGGACACCCTGTATAATACGGCTGTTTCAGTTCACCTAACTTTAACCCCAAAATGGAGGTGATTTTAAATGGCAAAGGGTATCAAACAACCTACCATTTGAAAGCTAGATCTATAGCAGTGTTATTATTTTTGGACCCGAGCGTTAGTTTCCGCGGAAATGCAGTCAAAAGTTCCAGTGTAGCAAATGGTCGAAATAAGCACCACCAGCGACCATAAAGTAATAAACGTTTTGTTTAAAATGTCGTTGCACATTCTGAAGCTAAGAATGTGTGGAGTGATTAGACGGCATTTGATGACTATACCTTGTCGTAAATCTTGTAAGGAATCTGGTTGAATTGCGTAAATGACTCTTTAAATGACTTCTCAAAAAGAAATCTAGCGGAGATAAATCTGGCGACCTTGAGGCCATTCAATAGTGTCTCTTCTTCCATTCCATTGACCCGGAAACCTTCGATCCAAATAGTGTCGAACAACCAGTGCATTATACGGGGGAGGTCCGTCCTGTTGAAATATCAAATAATCTCCCAGGTAATGATCGCCAATCTTTACAATATCAGTTAGCAGTGAATCAATGTTATCTTGTAACAATTAGAAGTACATTTGTCCATTCAAATCCTGCTAAGAAGAAAGTACCCACGAAACGATCACCAAATTTGCCAGTCCAAACATTGTTTCGGGTTGTTGAATACGTGTTTCGTGAAATGTCTTCCGATTAGAGTCTGTCCAATAGCGACAATTACGGCGATTGACTGTACTATTCACGAAAAAAGTGCATTCGTCGGAAACACCGACGTTAAATAGAAAATTTGGATTATTTATCGCGCCTTCAGTTATTCTCATAAAATTGCAAACAGCGGTCTAAGTTTTCATCAATGAATTCTTGTAGCAAATACATCTTCTTCTTAGAGTGCTTTATCTCTTACGAGACGTAGCGATCTTCTCTCCTATGCCTGTGTTAAATACATACAAATACATCTTGTAGGCATAAAACTTGTGGTGTTTCAATAGTCGCCGAATATCGGTTCGATTAATATTCGATACAATAGCCATTTGCCTTGTACTCAACGCAGAATCAACAACAACGTCGCCCAGAACCGCGACTTCCATCGCGTCATTTCTTACCGGATTTTTAGTATTATTTCAAGTTTTTCTGAAATTGAATTAACCTGTTTAAATGTTCAATAAAAACAACAACTACAAAATACGGCGTGGCCCGGAAGTAAAAAAAAACATTAAAATGTTTACGCCAACTTATGGTCAACCAATATGGTCTAATCATACCATAAACGCTTCAGAACATTTACTACCCTGACATTTTGGACTGCATTTACACGTGAACTAATGCTCGGAATTCAAAAATAAAATCACTATTGTAAAGCAAATTCATAGAGCTTTTCAATGGTATGTCTTTTGATACTCCTTTCCATTTAAAATTTTTAGGGTAAAGTCGTACTAATTTTGGAGTTGAAGGTAGATGAACGGAAATAGCTGTATTATATGCCCCCCTGGAAAATTAAATATACAGTGTGATCATTTTATCTTGTAACAAGTAGGTAGGCTACACCTCTCACATGTGCATGGAAGGCATAGTCACCTTTTCTTATTGATTGATTGATTTGAAAGAGCGAGATCTAGGACTCGGTTTTCCAAGCATCGCTAAGCACTGCAGCCATCATTTTCTTATTAGCTATAAATACTATTTCTTTAGATTAAGAGTCCTTTGGACATGCAGATGTCAACTACTGGTTTGTCAAAACTTAACAAACTTCTGTACAAAGTTATTAATTTGTATAGATTCTTGTGGTAAGGATCTATTTTGGGACCCGTACTATACAATATCTTCATGTTTGATATCCCGAAACCAGCAGATGCAAAGATGGCTATGTATGCAGACGACACTGCAGGTATCACAGTTCACACAAGACAATGACATAATAACTGCTCAGATCAAATTGCAACGACGTGGTGACCAAATAACTAAATGGTTTACAAAATGGTGTACTAAAATAAATCCTGACAAGTGTGAAACTAAAATATTTACGCTACGACGATCTATTGACCCACCAAATATAATAATTAATAACAATGAAATCATCTGGAACCCGAAAGATAAGGCAGTTAGATACCTTGGCCTCTATATGGACAGGAAACTTACATGGAGTTTTCACGTGAATAAAAAATTAACAAAATGCTACGCAAGACTAGGTATGCTGTACCCATTAATTAATAAAAAATCTTCCCTCAGAATACAGTGTGGAAAATTACTTTACACGGCGCTGCTTCGACATGGTTGCAATGTACGGGGTGCAACATCTAAAACAAACGTTAAGAAAATCCAAACACTACAGAACAAGACACTGCGTATGATTATTAGCGCTCCATGGTATGTGAGAAATAAACAAATACACCGCGAATTAGTTATGCCTACTAACGAAATTTTGTGTACTAATCCTCTGTACATTTTTACCAAAACCTACACAAGTGCAGCGGAGCTATCCATTATGGCATTGGTCAACGTTCCATTCATACCAGGCTCAAGAGAAAACTTCCTACGGACTTATTATGTATGCTGATGATACTGCCATAATAACACAGGATGAATATGTAAACATCACATCGCAACAGCACTTACAGTCCAGTAATAACGAATTAAACGAATGTTGAAATATCTCAATGAACCAAGGCATTTGTGAAGCCAAAAACTTCACTCTGAGATTTGGTGTATTGCCACCGAACATTTTAATAAATGTACTTCTTGCAAAACTACATCTTATTTATTAGTAAATAGTTAGTAAGGTAACTACTGAATACAAACAGCAGTAATGTGTGTAGTCTACCTACCTGTTACAAGATAAAGTAATCACCCTGTACGATTTTTGGGTGTTTTTCGAAGAATTGAGGATTAGTGTCACAAAACATAAATATAAAAATTATACTAGGCCTAGTTTTATAGAAAAATATTATTAAAAAGTTGGTCAGAATCACAAAAATAGTCGAAAATCAAATTGAAATAGACTTTTATTTGCGAGGGTTTCCAATACAAAAAGTATTAGCAGTGGTATTCAAAACAGAGACGACCTTTGTACTATAAGCGTGCACGAATACGCGGAAAGTTGTTATTAATTACAGAAAGCTGATCTTGATTAAGAACAACATTTTTTACTAAGTTTTTTCGATAAACCCATAGTTGTTATGATTTTTAAATTTTTCGTATATATTTGGGTTCGTATTTTATCGTATAATTATTGTAAAAATAAGCATTTTAAAAGGTAGTATAAACAGCCATCGCATTTGATTTACAAAAATAGGAACATAACTTATAACCCTGGTCAAAATTTTATATGCGCAGTATGTAAATTCGACAGGGATTCAATTTGACTTGAATAAAATAATTATTCCATACAAGGTAGACCAGCTAAGTTGTCCTTCCTTAAAAGTGGTTGACGCAACCCAATATAATTGTAGTACCAACCAACCAAAACCCATTTCCTTTAATTTTATTCATTAATTTTTACTAGATATAGCAATACTAAGTCGTCAAATTTTAAGTTAGATGTTTGCAAATAACGAGCAAACATGTTAGCTGATTATTTTAGATGAATGCCGCGGAAATGTGGCTGCAGCTCGCTATTGGTATATCGGACGCTATACAACTAGAAGAGAACCGCCTGATAAAGTATTTAGACAACTTGAAACTTTTTTAAGAATTGAACGTAAATTTGTTAATTCCAAAAGATGTAGGCCCAGAACGATTACGAACATGGAAAACGAACTCACGTTTTTAGAGGCAGTGTATGAAAACCCCAAGTGAGCCAAAGAGGTCTAAACACAATTGTGGGTATTCAACATTCAGCTAAAAAAATTCTGAAATCAAATGTATTTCATCCCTATCACGTTACTTTGGTGCACGAACAGCATAAAAATGACTCTCACAGAAGACTGCAATTTTGTAATTCTTTCGCAATTACTTCTTTTGGATCCATCTTTTTCATATTGTGTATTGTTTAGTGATGAGGTATAATTCTCCAACAATGGTGAAGTGAATAGGCGTAACTCGCACTATTACGTATAATATAATACGCACTGGGTACGTGTTATCCATTTTTATCTTGCTCTGCTAATATTTGGTGTGGCCTAGTAGGTATCTATTTTATTGGACCACACTTCTACCATGAAAATTTAACTGGACAACGTTACTTGGACATTTTTCCTGGGTTGTGGAAAGATGTAGATCTCAATTTACGATGAAAACTTTGATACTAACGTAATGACTGCCCTTCTCAATATAGTTGGATTGGTAACAATTGTTTAATGATGTATTTAGAGGAAATTCGATTGGAAAAAGATCTGCGTATCAATGGGTACCAGGAAGTTGTGATATTATTCCATTAGATTTTTTCTCTGGGGTACAATTAAATAAATAATATACCGAACTCCGGTAGTAAACGAGCATGATTGTGAATCTTCTGTGAACTCAAGATAAATATCAGGCAATAAGTATTTCTACGCGCTGTAGAATCTCCTAAAATCTAAATCGGGGTCCATAACTTCTGAACTAAAGTTGTAGAAGCTACTGATTGGGTCAGTGGTGATTTACGCGGCAGAGACATGGCGTTTAATAAAATTCAATAAAAGTGTTAGAAATCTGAAAATGGAAAATCATCAGAAAAATATATGGGCCTGTAGAGGAGAACGAACAATGAATAATAAAAATGAACCATGAATTAAGAGAAATGTTTAAGGAACCAAGTTATATGGGATATATTAGAAGCAAGAGCATAAGTTTGGCAGGACAACTACAACGCATGGATGATACAAAATGGACAAAGAAGGTCCGATACAGGAAGACATAGGAACAGAAAGCTAGAGGCAGGCGAAGATTGAGATGGTTGGATAACGTGGAAAGAGATCTGGGAGTCGAAAATTGGAAGGAAAAAAGTTGTAGAGAGGGATAGTGAAAGCAGCCAAACAACTCCAGAACCCATGACAGCACGACTGAAACCGATAAAACAGACAACATTGATACCTTCGTTCATCCAAGAAAGTTAGGGACGCGCCTAGCCACCGTCCTTGTAAAACATCGGTTCTGCAATTCCTCGGTAGGCTCTGGCCCTTTGCGTAGGTAAGTAAGTATTGTTTAGCGATGAGGCAAAATCAGAGCCGGATTACGCCTTTTTGGCTCAAAAGGCTACATGGAAAAAAGGGCCGAGTAGGTATGTAGAAGTGTGGTGGTAGCTGAGTTGGTAGAGCGCTCGTTTTCTGAGTAAAGCGTCGATTCTGGCTTGGGTTCGAAACCTAATCAGTACTACGCAGATTTATAAAAATATTGTCTGCAACCCACCACACACAATTTCCCAATCCGGCTTGAAACCGTGGGTTTTAATGCTAAAAACATTATCTGAGATTTCTGTCGTTCGGATTCGACGTTAAACTGTAGATGTTTCTACCTTAGTGCTGAGGAGAAAAACGCCGATTCCCAGCAGTGGAACAAAAAGGCTGTCAATGAGGTATATGGATATCATAGGAGTTGAAATAATAAAAAATTAAGTGTAATCTATAGGGTAGAGCGGGGTTAACTGAACATGTAAGTTAACTGAACATGATATGAATACTGCCCTTTAACGTTATATAGCACAGTAAATTAATTACTACGCTTATCTAGACTTACAGACAACTGTTTTACCATAAGCAGATAAATGTTAGCTGGGTTTGTGAGTGTATTACAGCTGTCATTAGAAATTGGTGGTTACCAGTAATTTTTTTCTGTGGCGTGTTAAACTCTAAAATTTTGAAACGTGTGGAACGTTTCGAACGTCATCTTGACTACTCGAATTGGTAAGTAATTAAGCACATTTTAAGCGTTTTTGTCGCGTTTATTTCTCAAAGGTAGTTTCAAAATTTTTCAGTTTCTGTTTTCACTTGTTTTGAGGTTAACTGGTCAACAAAATGTAGGGTTAACTGAACATATGTTCAGTTAACCTTACAACTGAGAAACAACTTTTTGTTAATGCATTACTATGCTTTCAGAAACGGAAAGCGAAAAATGTCTAGGAAGAGAGTTCGTACAACACAAAATAGATCGTATTCTGAAGAGAAATTGAAGGAAGCGGTTCGAGCCGTCGTAAAGCAAGGCCAATTTGTACGAAAATCTTCAATTGATTGCAAAATACCTAGAATTCCTTTAAAAAGATATGTTGATAAAACTAGAGCAGCTGATAATACAGATGTAAATTATCGTCCTAAAAATGAGCACTTAATGGTTTTCTCATCAGACGAAGAAATGATGTTGAAACATTATATTGAAAAGGCATGTGAAATACACTACGGACTTTCAATTAAACAAGCACGTGGTTTGGCGTATGAACTTGCAGAAGCCAATAATAAATCAATGAAAAAAAATTGGGTTGAAGAGAAAATGGCAGGGCGGGAATGGTTACAAAATTTTATGAATAGGCATAAATTATCATTAAGAACTCCCGAGCAAACAAGCCTTGCTCGGGCCACAAGTTTCAATGAGGCAAACGTAAAAGTTTTCTTCGACAACTAAAGAACCGTAAAAACAAAATAAAATTTAGAGGGGAACGATATTTATAACTTGGACGAAACTGCTGCGACAACGGTCCATAAGCCACCTAAAATTTTAGCCACAACGGGGAGACGAAGTGTTTGTCAAATGACGTCTGCCGAACGGGGAACGCTCGTCACTGTTGTTGGAATAATAGGAGCTTCTGGAAGGTATGTTCCCCCGTATTTCATTTTTCCACGTGTCCATTTTAAGGAACATATGCTACACGGTACCCCACCTGGGAGTGGAGGTGCGGCTACAGCAAGCGGATGGATGAATAGTAGTGTGTTTCTTCCGCTTCTTCAACATTTTGCAAAACACGAAATGCCTTCTCTGGAAAATCCCAAGCTCATTATATTAGATAATCACGAAAGCCATTTAAGCATAGCGGCTTTAAATTTCGCCAAAGAAACCGGGATAATTTTGTTAACACTTCCGCCCCATTGCAGTCACAAGCTGCAACCACTCGACGTGAGAGTGTTTTCGCCATTCAAAAAATTTTATAATGCAGCTTGTGACAAATGGATGGTCAATAATCCCGGAAAGGGAATCAGCATCTACGACATAGGAAGTCTGGCGGGAGAGGCCTTTATGTTGGCTTTTACCCCAAAAAACATCTGTAGTGGGTTCCGAGCAACTGGCATCGAACCTTTTCACAACGATATATTTTCACAAGAAGACTACTTGTCATCAATGTGACTGACAGGCCACTACCTGACCAGCAAGCGAATGATTTGCCAGGGAGTTCTGTAAATGAAGATATCGTCGCCCCTACTCCACCACACAATACACCAAGTAGGACAAGCACAATTGTAACACCGGAACACATTCGTCCATATTCCAAAGCTTTTCCTCGTAAAAATGGTGGACGACAGCGTAAAAAAGGAAAGTCTTCTATACTAACAAGCACGCCAGTAAAAAATTCTTTAGAAGAAGAGGCACGTGCTCGTGAAGAAAAGGCGGGAAAGAAATCAAAACCGGTTGCAATTCGTAAAACAACAAAACGTTTCCGTTTGAATGTGGTAGACAATGATGTGGTTGAAATAAAATCAGTAGTTTGGACTTCCATTGTCTTTATTTTAAGAACACAGTAATAACACAACGTTTCGACTGTTAGCTATCTACAGTCGTCATCAGGTGAATACTAACAAACTTAGAGAGTACTAGAGCTTATATACTAAAGACATGATTAGTGAAGCGATCAAGCGTGCGAAGTTAAACCATGCGAAACAAAAACACTAATGTAATTTGAGTTCACTGAGGCGTCCAATAAGCGGTCCACTTCGAAGAGAGTTCCAGTTCTGAAAGTAATGACGACTTTTCAGTCCGAGATTCTGATTCGGCAGAAGATTTAAGTGAACATGAAGATGTTGAGGATAAAGAAGAAAAAATAACAACTGGGAATTACTGTTTGGTAAAATCTTTGGCAAAACTTCATCAGTGTTCCGCCATTATATTGCTAAAATAGACTTTGAAAATAAAAATGGTTTCAATGTTCAATTCTTAAAACGATTCAATCAAACAAATAAGTTTATTACCACTGAGGAAATGGCATATGTGCCGCAGAAAGACATCATTTGTAAATTACCAAATCCGACTGAAAACTTAAGTGCCAGATATGCTAATATGTTAACCTTTGTTATTGATTTTCATGATTACCCATTTACAATTTGTTAAAATAATGAAATAAATTGGTTTATAGCAGCCATTGTTGTAATTTAATGACCTGTTCAGATAACCCTCACTCATGGTCCAGTTAACCTGGGAGGTAGGTTAAGTGGACCATATTACAACACGGTAAGTAAAAATATATATTAGTGTTGCCTTATCAATTTTCCTCGCAAGGCAATGGCAAACCAGCGAGGTATTCTGCCTAGTAAATCTTCTCTGGAGTAGAAGTGTTTACACTTCCCGTGGTTCGGAGCCCACGTTAAACTGTAGGTCCTCTATGTCTGTGACACCCTAAAAACGCGCAACACAGGCATAGGAGAGAAGATCGCTACGTCTCGTAAGAGATAAAGCACTCTTAGAAGAAGAGATCAATTTTCTGGGAACAAATTCGGAAGATATATCCTAAAAGGTCGAGAGAATTCATATGTAAAAGGTTTTGCCAAAATACATTTAAAAAGTGCTAAAAACTAAATGTTATTTAAAAAGTGGTTCAGTTAACCCCGCTCTACCCTACATTTTTATTTCTATTTCTATCACGCAAGGCCGAAATCGTGGGAGGGCCCATAGGCTAGGTCTTTTTAGCGTAATGGTTAATACGGCCCTAGGAAAATAATGGTAAAGTAAATAGGCATAACTCGAACAAAAGTATTCAGACTACATATGTGTTACTCATCTTTAGAGGTTTTTTTCTTTGTAATTGTTTAGTGTGGCATAGTAGATAACCATGTTATAGGACCATATTTCTTCCATGACAAAGTTACTTGGATTTTCTATAAAACATTTTTTCTGGTTCTTGAAAGAACTAAGGTATGACTTTGTGCAAACATGATGGTTCCTCTGTTCAATATAGTTGGATTTTTAGGAATTACTTAAATATTGTATTTGGAGTAAAGTTTGATTGGAAGAGGAACTGTGCATCCATAGCCACCAAAAAATTGCAACATCATTTCACTAGATATTTTATTTGAGATACAATGAAAAAAATAGTATACTATACTTCGTAGTAGTAAACGAGTATGATTTATAACTTAGAATAATCTAGGTTTATACATCAATTACACCTGACACGCTTGCTGAAGTCTAAAGATAGTTTTTATAACGAATTAGAAATTATGTGAAAGTGGCAGAAGGCAATTCCCGAACACTTACTGAATTAAATAAAACTTTGCTATTTAGTTTATGTCGCTTTTCGCTTGGTTAGTTTTTACTACAGTGCAGTTGCACCAACGAGTGCTTTTCTTGTTAAATACTAATATAATTAATATTAGTAAAGCTGTTTGGTACTACAGTGAAAGATCGCCTTGGCAAATTCAATTCTGAACTATAAATAATTTGATAATATCAGTTACATATATACATACATGTATGTTGGGTTGCGGCAACCACTTTTAACTTAGCAGGCCTATCCTGTATAAAAAATGATGGAGCTTGTGGGATTCAAACCGTTGGTCCCTGAATAATTCGTATTGTAATTTAGATATTTTTCCTATTTAAAGTCATCATATTGTATATAAATTATATACGGAAAAATTGCAAAGTCTTAGAGCATATGTAATTAAAATGTGAAATATTAATAATATTACGTTCAACAAAAATTTATTTTACTTGTTGTTAATATAAAAACGCCTTTCTTTAAAGTCATGTATACAGGGTGTCCGAGATAAGATAATGTACATGGGGATCTCGGTTACCTTAAGAAATTCGAAGTCGGTTAAATTTAAGGCTGGTATAGAGAGTGGATGCCGCATGCACATCCTGTAGTGAAGCTACTTAAGGACACAAAATATACCGCAAATACTGCACATAGGGGTAGTTGTCTTTAAAGAATTGGTGCACCCATTTACACATAATATATCATTTTAATAACTCAAAGTTTTGCAACAAAATTATTAATTTAAAGTTAAAACTTAAAGAGCAATATTATTTATAAACCCGGTTGCTGACCTGGGACACCATTTACGCGCTGCTTTGGTGTCACAAAGTTGTATAGCCGGCAGTGTGCAACACGCCATCCATTCTCTATAACATCCTTGGTTAAATCAGAAAAAAGTTATTCAAAACCCCTTACGATAAATCAAAATGTATCGATTTTTAAGATATCTGCAAGCACCCCTGAAATATCCTGAAAAAACTTTAATTTGTCTTTTTCGGAAAATCTCTAAAACGTTTTGAATGATTAAAGTCAAGTAATTGAAACTTGGTATTACTTCATAAGAGGACACGAGGAATTCAATTCCAGGAATTAAAATTTTCTAAGCCAACTATTTTCAGAAATACGATAGTCAACTATTTTTTCTTATGGGTACCATATTAGATTTTTACTTTTTGCTATGCATGCCAACAAACGAAAATAATTTAAAAAACAAGAAAAACTGGTATCATTTAGGTTGCGCTGAATCTTATCTCAGACACCCTGTATAGTTCTTAGGGCTCGTATTTCGTGATAACTGTTCTTGTTAGTTTCAACAGGTGTTTCAAATAAAAATCTGCGAATAGTACTTACGGCCATAAGCATTGGATAAGATTCACGAATAGCTCCAAAGCATCCCAAAAATGCGATAACGAATATAATTGACCCTGCCACAATAAGCACGATCGGAGGCGCCAACATTCGAGTTTCCATAAAATAACTGAATTCTCCAACGTCCGCTAAAACCACTGCTCCGGCTGTGATAATCCCAATGCCAGAAATCTAGCAAAATTTTAAATTACTTCTAAACACTCTTCAGTGGTACGCTTTTTACTTACAGCAAAAATTAAATTAAAAATAAACAAAAGGTATTTAATACAGCTCATTCCGCACGATTCCATTGTGAAAACACCCACAAGTATTTTTCACTCCGCTCGCTTCAAAATTCTAGAGCACAATAACGCGTCAAAACAGGACTGCACGAAATTCACCCCTCGTGCCGGGAAACTTCGTTCACGCGTTCGCACTATTGGAAAAGGCTCTTTGTTTAAAAATTTTCCATTGGCTGTTAACAGGAAAAGCATTGTTGTTATAGAGACGATTTTGTAAACATACAAAGTTATTGCCCCTAAACGGATTTTGATGTTATTTAAACTAGCTTTACTTTTCACCCCTTGTTATTGGCTGAATGATGCGTTTTACTAGATTTTTCTTTGGGCGCAGTTTTATGTACAATCAATAAGTAATTTACGGGAAACTGCGTTAGAGTAGGTCGCTTTTAATAAGGTTGGTATTAAATCTTTTTGAGGCTTAATACCAATAGAATGAATATACTATCATCGTTGTAGTTATTCTTTGAATGATTTCATTACATTCAGTAATGTCATCTGATACCTCCTGAATGCAGCGTTTTAGTCAGATGGAGATTCTTATCAAACTTCTATTACAATGTAATGCGACAATTAACTTTTCATCGACTTTTTAATTTGTTTATCTTTCCAAAAAGAACTACTATTTAGATCAAACATTTTTTGTTGTTGTATAGCAAGTAACAAATAGCAATGCTATTTGAAAAGTTGTTAGATATCTAAATTTTAGTAATGGTGACATTTACATGCAGAGTAGAAAAAAGTGTGGATATTGATTTTATACGGTTCATAGTAACAGTTCTCTAAAGTAACAGCAACAGTAAAATTTAACACATAAACATAACCATTGTATGAATTGTTTTACGAAGACGATAAATAACCATCTATGTATACATAAAATAAATTATTTTAAGTCGTGTAAGTATTTCATTAATATTGGTACAAAATGTAAAAATAGATCAACCACTTTATATTATGACAATGTCCAAATATAACCATATTTAGTACTTTCGTATATCTGAAGATTTTGTTTTCATGACGAAATTGATTAATTTTAAACTAAACGTTTAGGCTGCAGTTTGTCATAAAATTTATTGTGCAGTACTAAGCTATTTTTAAACTACAACAAACCAAAGAAATACTCTATTAAATGACTAAAAGAATCATTTCTTGGAGTTTAAGGTAGCTTTTGATATGCTTTATGAAAAATAAAGTCAAATATCGTATTATTACTGTCATTCGTTTATCTGCTTATTGCGATATTGGAGTTCTCTAAAAATTGAAATAGACGTTGATGCCTAAACCCCTTAATCACTTTCCTATTATTCTAAAAAATAATGAAGTGATTTGAAATTACTAAACGCCCATTTGAAACTCATTTATATGGGAAATGCCTTTTGTATTCCAAGTATACAGAGTGTGTATAAATTAACGAAAAAGCTGTGCGTCGTGACGTTCTTCGTAAAATCCTAATACTATTGTGTTGTACCGTTCTGCGTCTGCACAAGTGTTACGGGCCAAACGAACTTTTTCGTCGGACCGAAACAGGAAAGATGGAAAAGTGCCTTCGGCTTAACTCAGAGAAGTAGAAGTGGTTCACGAGAAACGGGAAGACAATCTAACGTGGTTGTGTACAGGGTAAGTCGAAATTAATGGACGCCACCCTCCAGGTTATAGCTGAATGCAGGTTCTCTTAGGAAGGTCGAGAAACCAGCAGCTTATGGGAATGGAACTCACCTTTATTATGCTTCCTCATGTATATAATGTTTACAAAGTTCATGCAAAATAAAATACACCAGAATAAAAGATCGTATGTTAGGTGTATAAATTTAATTTGGGAATAAACTGTATATATTTTGGTGATTCAAATAAAGAACTGTAAACTGTTCCTTTAAAGTGTAACAATATCTGAGTAAAATCAACTTTTGCCATGTGTGTGTAACTAATCGAGAATTCTAGGGTCGCATTCTTGACTTCAAGAGGAGCAGACGTTTTTAAGTAAGGAGGCGGACGAAGGAAAGCTCGTGTACGAGGCAGAGATGGTTTTGACGTCTTGTTGGGGTTGCATGTAGCTAGCTGATTATTATAGTGCACTAGTGATTGAATATTCTGGTATGTAGCTACAATTAGATAAAGTGTGATTGCTGATCAGTATTGCTCGTTATATGAGTGTGGTTGTGATTGAGAGCTCTCAGAGTCCAAGCACGGCTCAATTCCAACACTCTAACCTTACGATAACTATACAAGAAAAATGTGAAGTTTGGTTTCTTCGAAACAATCTTATTTGCGAGTTGAATAAAAACGTTTAACAAAAACGCTCCTAACACGTACGACATTTTAACTGCATCCAAATCTATTAAGTAAAATATAGCACACAAATAGTACAATTTAGAACAAGCAAGAAAAAAAAACTATGGTCTACTCTAGACAAAGGAGTGTTGGGACGTCCAAACCCAAGAAATCATTTTAATTCCCAGGGGCGTACCAACCAAGTCTTCGCCCCAAACTTTTCTGGAATCGTCTACCCTTTTTTCCGGACTTGAAAGCACCTCAGGCTGTATCTGCATCGGGGAAAAGAAAGAAGGAACAGCCCCAGTATTGTGCCGGCCGCTCCTAGAATCGTTCAAGGTAAAAATCTAGTTTTTGGTGTTGTGCGAAAGAAACCTTTTTTTTTGCTCGCGTTAACTTGCAAACTTCAAATTTTTGCTTTCATGTAACTAGAAAGACGACCTTCAGTCGCCGTATGTGGTGTTTGTTGTTATTTATAAAGCAACCAAATTATATCCTGTGTTATTCTTGTAAACTTCAGCGTCCCTGGTGCACGTAGCAGTATGAAAAACGTAAATATCGTTGCACCAGTGGCGGCGAGTTTTTTCTGAACGTTCTAAAATTAAAAATATGTAATCCAGACTTATAGTTTATCACTGGTTGTCATTTTTTTTTCTTGTACTGTCATTTTTAACAGTCTAATTATATGTGTGTTAAAAATTTACTGCCTCTTATTGTGTCTTTTGTACTTGTTTGTGTACGAATTTTGCAAGCTTCATATATATAGGAGGAGGCACAATAAAGGTGAGTTTCATTCCTGTAAGCTGTTGGCATCTCGGCCTTCCACGAGGACCTACAATCAGCTGGATTTGGAAGGTGGCGCCCACAAATTTTGACTTACCCTGTACACAACTAAAGATTTCCTCCTGTAAGCGATTTTCACGAACTCCCTCTACTCCTCTGAGCTAAGCTGTAGGCCGTTTTCCACCTATCCGCTTACGGGTCGTCGGAAAAGCTCGACTGGCCCGTAACAGGGTGTACTTGCATTGTCGCAGCAGCGGCACATCCAGAGGGCAAGAAAAAGTATTCGATATTAATCCGCCAAAGGCGATCAGCAAATTCGCAATAAATTGCCTTCCAAGGGTTAAATCCAGCGTGTTTCTTAAATTCGTCACTTGTCGATGGTTCTGTTCACCCCAAGTGATAACAGCAATACGAAACCCATCGAAACCCAAACCGCCCCTGCAGTACTCGTTGTCGCCGCTGAGGTCTTAGTAAGCAACCGGGTCGAAAGGAGATCTTAAGTCGACTCCCGAAAAAAACGAGCGAAAGTATCCAGCAGCTGGAATATTTCACCATATGACGAAATATGTTGCAAGAATTTTAGAACAATTCGCACGTAGGGCTCCCTCAAGCGCAGGAAATTGCCAGGAAACGTTCACGGTCAACCGCGTAGACAAAATATTCATCGGCATTTCTCTTGGATAACGAAAAAATAGTCCACTAGACTGTATTCGGGAAATAATAAGATAGTAATCGGCCACGGAGCGGGCAATAAAAGAAGACTTTAATCCGTAAGAAGCGGCAAAATCAAACGAACACAACAGAAGGTGCCCAAAGTTTGGACATCCGGTCCGGATATCGATTAACAACATATATTAAAAGACCGGATGTCTTTTAATATGCGTAATTGATATTTGTTGATAGAAAAAGAATTGTGTATATTATTTTTTCGTAGATGTGGTCTTTCAGTCTCAAAAGTTTGTTTTTAACATTTTGTTACTAGCCTATTTTCATAAAAAATGCATCCATAGTATTGTCAAATGTTGACACTACAAAATCAATTAATTCTTTTGCTTCATTTAAGTTTGTGTTATCTCTGATAATTATAGTTGTATAGTTTCTATTAGGTCTTGTGTTTCTGTGTTTTTCTGTTATCTTATTTGGTTCATTTATAATGAGCTTGACGTTCAGTGAGTACGCCGATATGTAATGGTATACGGTTTCTGTAATTGAAATGCCAACATGGCAGAACAAGAATACCGCGCACGTTTTCCAAACCGGAGGCATCCTAGAGAAAATGTATTTCGAAGGCTGGACCAGCGTGTTCGTGATACTGGTTCCACTGTCAAAAGAAATGCGAACTCTTGTCGACCACGGCAAAAGCGTACAATACAACTGGGGGTGCAAATTTTAGACGCAAAACACGAAGATCCCCCCGTGAGTATTCGGCAATTAGCTGCAACATTAAATATTCCTAATAACAAGACTGTACGTTTGGTTCTACAAGAAAACCTTCTTTATGTCTGCAAAGTACAGCCTCTCTATGAAAATGATTACATATTCCAATTGAATTTTTGCAATGCGATTTTAAATAGAAATTGTGACAACGGTAACTTCTTAAGGATGTATTCTTTGGAGCGATAAGTGCATGTTTACTAGAGATGGCGTGTTTAATATGCTTAATACTCACTATCGGGCTGAGGAAAACCACACTAAAGAAAGTTTTCCGTTAATGTATGGCTGGGCATAATAATCCACAGGGTTGTTGGAACAATTTACCTACCAAATCGTCTTAGTGCCGATTAATACCTCAGTGTTTTGTAACAAGTTATTGATGAGATTCCGTTGAACATACTACCTGATATGATATATTGTAACGTTACGGATCCTTGTGTTATGTTTATCTCTTGCTCGTCGTGACTCGTCGAGATCGTCTTATGTTCGAATCTAGAGTAGTTGAGCTAAATTCGTGAAATAAAACACTAAAGAGGTTTAATACTGTTATTAACGTAAATATCAACTGCAGACAGTGCAAATAAACTACCCTCGGTATTCACCTGTTCAGGCTAGGAAACTGTAGGAAACATTAGTCGGGGTAGCGCATGCGATCTCAAGTATAACGATTCCCTTTGGCAATTTTAAACTATTTGCTCAGGAAAACAAAAGAATGAAGATGAACTGCTAGGCCTGTATACAGAGTGGCTTTTAGAGGGTGCAAAGCTGAAGAATTAAGGAACTTGATGCCGCAGGTGAGATACCTCGAAGCGCAATCATCAAGGGAAACCGGTTAGCTGCTGAGATACCTCAAAGCGCTGGACAAGTGAATAGTTAATGGAACTTGACGCTGCAGGTGAGATAGTTCGAAGCGCAATCATCAAGGGAAACCCGTAACCTGCTAAGATACCTCAAAGCGCTGGGCAGATGAAGGGCTAAGGAAGCCTTTAAAGGAACTGTGCTTCTTGACGCTTAGATCAAGAGTGATTTCATAACAACTTACTTCTGCTTTTATAGACCAAAAACGGGTGTTGGATCATGAGAACCTACTGCACGTGGACTCCAGTTTTAGAAACAATACGAATTTCAACGAACAAGTAATAATTTAAAAAGGTTATGAACTAAATCAAACCAACCATTTATCGCAGTAACAGACCGCGTTACAGACAGCTGTCATTTGATATATTCTGTACTTGAGATCAACTTAATTCAAAATCATTTTATTAAGCTATGTACCTTAAATAAATGGCTGAAAGAAAACGCTGAAAAAGAAAGGTTTAAATATGGAAATATAAAATTCAAATGCCGAATGGGTAGTTGTCTTATAATTCCATTCATTGTATATGAAAGTTGATGTTGACTTTATGTTCGTTGCCCTCATAAATTAGATTTACTCGTAAAGGCCAGACCCTTTACAAAAAAAAATAAACACATGTCCAGAAAGGGCCGTTTCCAAAATAAATGACTTTCGAACATATTACACAAAATTTATTAGAAATGGTATATAATAATAACTGACAGAAATACCTTGCAAAAATACAACTTAAACTATTGAAATAACGTCCAAAAGTTCGAATTATCTGTGGGAATTTAAATAACAATACAATCATATATGCGGGCCGCTATTATACATGCATGAACACAATAAAGCTTCTGCTTATTTTGCCCGTAATGTAAGAAAGTGGTTGGAGGAACACTTCCTAAACAGATGAATTAGCTGCGGCAGTCCCATTTTATGACCCGCGAGATCACCCGACCGCAATCCTTTAAACTTTTCTGTTTGGGGTTTTATTCAAGAAAAAGTTTATACTGTGCCTTCACCAAACGATGACGAAGTTAGAAACAAAATTAACGCAGCAGTATTAGAAATTACACCAGAAATACTGGAGCGAGTAATGAAAACGATACCACGCAAACTGGAACTATGTTTACAAGCAGACGGTTTTCAATTTCAAAAAATTATTATAAGTAGGTTATTGTTATAAGAAGTTAGTGACCTGTTTGGGGCAGTGTTGCCAAATGTATGTTTCTTTTAAATGGTCCCTGAGAACACAGGAAGCATGGTACAACATTTTGGTATTAAGATTTTCGACTAAGAATTTTACGAAGAACATCGCCACCTTCAGCTTATTCGTTAATTTATACACACCCTGTATATACTCTGTATTGAGTTTAGGACATTTATTTGACATTTATATGTCATCAAAGTTGCACCATGTCTCTGTAGAAGAAACATATTAACTTATCTGATGGGATCATTTTCCATCGAAACGAAGGCGCTTCCACGCGTGAAACTGTTACTACGTTCGTTCTAGTAATTAGGAAATATATGCTGAAATCGGAAAAATTGAAGAGAAACCTCGAAGTGGCCATCTAAAAATATAATACTACGTTAAGAAGAATGAGTCTGGCTGACAGGAGCGTCAGTTCTACAGAACTGACCAAATTATGGTACTGGTGTAAGTTTGTGTACATTTATTGTGAGAGAAAAACCTCTTAATTTTGAACTCCGAGGACGTAGAGCATGTAGGAAGCCACTGACTTCCTAGAAACGGAGACTCAACCGTTTGCGATGGGCAAAGAATCATCGTTACTGGACCCCAGAACCTGGTAAAATGTGCTATTAAGTGATGGATCCACCTTTATTTAATATCAATAATCATGGTGATAAGAATGACAGAAAGTTTACGGAGAAAGAATTTTTACCAAAATGCGTATTTTCAACAATAAAGCAGCCAACTTTTCTGTCATGGTACGGGGGTGCATGTGCGCCAAAGGAGTGGACTGCATGTCTCCTATCTTGCATTATGAATACTTCAAAATACATTGAAGTATTGAAGAATAAGATGTTGTCTAGTGGAAAAGATTTGTTTGAAGAAGAAAAGTTTATTTTCAAGGATGACAATGTACCTTCTCATAGAGCACAATTTGTTTAATCTTGGATGTTGACCAATAAAGTCGCTAGAATGCTTTAGCCAGCACAATCCCCATACCTTAATCCCATCGAAAACTTGTGGCAAAGGATGACTAACATCATTTCGAACAAACATCGACAATAAAAGGCACGGGCGTCCGCAGAAGTTTTTCCAGAAGTGATAAATGGATTTAAACGAAGTTTTTATCAATGTTTGGATCCTCAGCATCTTCAAAGATGAATTTGGAAAACTGGTTTTGGACTTAGTCCGTAGCCTGGATCCCTCTGGAGGATTGATGCACCAGAAGATATGCACAATTGTAGTAATTAGTCTATGATTACGAACGGCTGCGGCCACAGCAGCTAGCCGGCAGATGAGCATCCGTATCCTGTTTGAGTCCCAATCCAGGGGCAAGGGGCTGGAGGACCCCTGGTGAGTACAACTGCCCAATATTTATTGACAGATCAGAAAATCTGTGTTTTATTATCTGTTGCATGTCACCCGCCTGTCGCCGCCAGTGAGTTCTGAACGCATTCGCTGTTTGTTTACCCAGGAATAGCATAAATGAAATGCAGAAGCGCTGCAATCGTATTTATATTTAAAATTCAGTAGTTTTTATTCGACCTCCGTAAGGTCGACCCTAACAGGGTGTCCACTAATTGTCTAAAATAATTTAAAAATATTGTTCAATACTAGTTTTCCGTAATTCTTCGGCGTCTCCATACTTTTTACTTGCTCTACATATTGACGTATGTTATTAGAACAACTACTGGCAAACATTAGGTCATACTCTATATATGCAATATAGCAGCATGTGGTGGAACACGTTTAAGCTTATTCGTAGAGTTGTTGTCCCTTGGATTGCGTGCTAACATTTACCGTACAATAAATTCTAGTTAATATAACTCTTCCATTAGGATTCGTTAGGTTCAAACAATCCATTTCCAAGGAGTGCGTAGTAAATATATTTATGTGTCAAAACATTCACTGAAATTACAGTTCTTAGTATAAAATGACCGTACGATCGATGACAGACTTGGTATTGGCAAGGTGCACTGATCATTACAACTCAACCTAATCGTTTTATAATCCCGCATAATTGTTTGCTTTGGAAGAGAAATGATATATTAACGCTTTTTCCAATAAGATTTAATTTGTATTCGTTTCTTAGAATGTATTTTATTCCTAAATATATTTTACACTAAATACGAACAGACCTTTTATTTATTCCATAAAACTATTAAAATTTGATGGGACATGAAGGAAAGAGCATGAGTGATAGAGACATAGCGAGAAATAGAAAGAGACACGGATATAGAAAGAGAAACAGAGACATAAAAACGTAAATAGCGAGCCAAATTAAATAGTTTACAATAGATATTCGCATAGCGCAAATAAGTATATAAAATATTAGTAAAATAGCTAATGATGCGGCAAAAAAAATAGTAAATAACCACAGTTTCTGTAATAAAAATTGCGTGTAGATAATTAGTTTATAATGCAAAAGTATCAATCAAATATTAATTTGTCCGGTGACATGCACGGGAGTTTATTCCAAATTAATTATTTATATCCCGTCATAGAAGGAAAAAGCAGTTTCTCCAGGCTTTTCAATATTTCCAATATTTTGACAAGTTCCTGATCCTGATTTTCATAAATTATTAACTATATTTACTAAGGCTATATTGTAGTTCCAACGTATTGTGGCTACTTTTGGTAATCATCTTTTCATAATCTCTTGTTTTATGTCACAACGATGTGAGGAATTTGAAAAAAAGCTGGAAGAGCTGGCAAGTTTTGAATACACCTACTCTTGAATTCTGTGACGCTGCTTTTTGCATCACAAGTTCAACTGATGCGCATAGCAGTGGACAAAATATGCACAAGGGTATTTCTATTTAATTTTTGTTTGTACAACTCCAGTTGGACAGTTCATAACTTTAGCACGGTCATAAGTTTGAGATGTTAATTTTTGTGGAGTTTGTGATATAGAGAATCGATTTCTTGCAAGATGGAATTTCTTAAACCTTCTGCAGTTTTCTCCTTGATTTAAAAACATCTCTAAAAACGTTCATACATTCTACCTGTATAAACATACATAAATATTAAGACCATTTGGCACTGATTTGAAATGTCTGTTGTTTCGTCGCACTGAGTGGCTAAAAAGTCAGATTTCCCTATTTGATTTCTTCCCTACACACTGCCAGCATTCAATATAAAATTTCATTTTGTATTGGCTTTGATGTTCCAGCAAAAACTGTAGCACTTTTCAAATTTTCTTGTAATGCAGAATCTTACTCGGCAGCAAAGTCCACCAGTTCCCTAAATATACTCAGTGACATGGAAATCGCAACACCAAGAAGGGGTTGGTATTTTTTGACCAAATTTGGCAGAAACGTTTAACTACTAAAAGGTAACAAATTTTAAAGAAAAAGAACAAAATATAAACATAATTTTTATTAATAATTGGTTGGTCCCCCTCTATTGGTTACACACTCCCCCACTCTTCGTGGCATCGATTCTAGCAGATGGTCGATTTCCTCTTGAGGTATTTTGTTACAAGCAACATCTAATTCGTGCTGTAGAGCTGGCAGCGCCTGCGGAGGATCCAGCAAGTTCCTCAGTCTTCTCCCAATAACGTCCCAAACATGCCCAATGGGCGGAAGATCGGGAGATCGGGGTGGCCATGGCAAGAGATTGACATTGTCCTCTGCAAATTGGTCCATAGAACGTCTTGCAATATGGGAACGGGCATTATCCTGCTGGAAAAGTGGGTCTTCCAACTGCTGAAGAAATGGAAGAATATGTGGTTCTACCGCCTCATCCACATATCACTGGGTGTTCATATTACCTCGGATGAATAATAAACGGGACCTACTCCCATAAGTTATAGCACCCCATACCATAATTCCCACAGTTTGGTGCACATGCCTCGCAACAGAAAATTCGACATTGCAACGTTCCCCACGCGTTCGTCTGACCCTCATACGCCCATCATGTATCCCCAAACAGAATCGGGACTCATCACTGAACACCACCCTATGCCACTCTAGGTTCCAGTGAAGTCGCAACCTACACCACTCCAAACGTTGCTGTCGGTGTTGAGCCGTTAGTGGTAACACAAGATGTGGACGATAGGATTGCAAGCCGAAAGCTCTGATTTTGCGGTGAACCGTTCGAAGGGTTACAGGACGACCTTCGTTAGCTAACCATTGATCAGCAATTGATCTGGTACTGGAGAATCGGTTTCTTGTTGCCATAAGTCGAAGATGGCGGTCCTGCAGCTCATTTGCTCTTCTTCGCCCTCCGGTTCCTCTTCTGCGACGTTCCTGACCCTCCCTAGTCCATGCCTGATAGCTGCGCATGTTGGTGGATTGGTTACGACCTCTATCGAATTCGCTTAATTGGCGGAAATTTCCACGTTGGCGCACTCTAGGCGTGATCACACCCTCAAAACAAACGATCAAAAGCGAAAACAATAAAGAACTGAACAAAATCTCGCAAAACATACACCTGATAAAATTGCTAGAAAAAACTGAAGGAACTGTCAGATAAGCCATTATAACTTGATCCATATGAATGAAATTTGAATCAATTGCTACCTTTTAGTAGTTAAACGTTTCTGCCAAGTTTGGTCAAAAAATTCTTACCCCTTCTTGGTGTTGCGATTTCCATGTCACTGAGTATATACCGCGATTTAGTGAATCCGCACTTTCATTATAACCACTTAATGCTGTCTCAGGTGCTACAAAATCTTATATAGCTAATAATTCGTTTTAATACATGCCTGATTTTTCGAACCTTTTTCTTATGTTTAGCGACACATTCCCTATAGGCAGAACTTAATTGTGCTGCAATATTTGCTTTTCCTAGAAGAGTATAGCTGGTGAATGCATTTAAATTAAATGAAAAGAAAAAAAAGTAATAAATTTAATACGCCACACCCGCATAACCAATCGTTTTTTAGAAGTCTCTGCAGAAAAAGATGTAACATCTGTTTTGTGCTTTTCACTCCATTTTTTGTGTTAAATTTAAATTCGGCGTGGGCCCGCCTAAGGTTTTAATTTGAAGTTTTTTTCAATCGAAAGTCTTGAAAAGTCAATCTTTAAAACGTTATTACCACTAGTCACTGTTTACTAGTCACAAAACTGCACTTTGAAATTGAAAACTTCTAGCGTGGGCGAATCTGTTCGGCCCACTAAATGAACGTTATAATCAATAATCATAATATGCGTACGGTCAGCCGATGTTTGCCGAATACAGAGAATCGTGGGCACCGAATAGATGTCACCTTCACTTCTGCCGATTTAATAGCGCAAGGCGATCGCGAACTTTGCGGCGAAAATCAAGGAATGGATGACAATTTAAACGTTAAAGTGTTAGCTATAGAAAACAAAATTTGCAGAGTTAGTTCATTTTAATTATTATATAAATACAGAAAAGAAAAAATTAATTTTAATCAGGGTGGGGGCGCAACCGTACCCACTTATTCAAAAACCGCCATTGCAATATGGCCACTTATTTTTGGTGGCCGCCTACTTACTCACATCCATATGTTCGCAACCGTTTTCTGGCTTGTCATCTGATGCTCGACAAATAATTTATTCTTAAAATAGAATATTATCTGTAGGCATTCAGTATATGCTGTTGTGTGTAATGAGTATTGATAGTTAAAGCAGAATTGTCTGTTTTCGAATTTGAATGTATATGGGCGAATATTTATAGTATCGGTCTTAATTTGTAAGTTAGAAAGTTTAGCAAAAGATTCCTCGATTTCTTTGCGCATTTCAGTTCTAAAATTGCGAAACAATTTAAAAGTAGCGCCACAAAAAAAAATTCATTTCTGTTTCCAGTTTCAAACTTCTCTAGCTTACTGAACTTGATAAATTTAAAAACAAACTCTAGATTTTACAGTGTTTGTACCATATACATGGCCGCACACTGACATATGCATAGCAAAGATAAATATTTTGAAAAGAAACTTTTTACACTTTCTTAGAGTGCTTTATCTCTTACGAGACGTAGCGATCTTCTCTCCTATGCCTGTGTTGCACGTTTAGAGTGTCACAGACATAGAGGACCTACAGCTTAACGTGAGATCCGAACCATGCGAAGTGTAAATACTACTCCAGAGAAGATTTACTAGGCAGAATACCTCGCTAGTTTGCCATTGCCTTGCAAGGGCGAACGGCCGTTAAAAATCCGATGATCCAGTACTGGGAATTGAACCCAGGACCTTCAGCATAGAAGTCTAACGCGCTAACTTCTAGCCCACAGCCGCCTCGAGATATATTAAATCCAATCGCGAAGAGTTTTGTACAGCTTGTAGCTTGCGCAAGTACGTACCTTCTTGCTGCAAACAGGTAACGGTGTTGGTGCGAAACCGTGCTTGAGTTACCTGGTGTGTGTGAATGTTTTTGTTTATGGTCTTGTTACCCCTCTAATGCGACCGTAATACGAGGAGTGCCATTAATTTGATCCCCAATGGCAAATTGAGACCGGGACGCAGTACCGACCACCCAGGGAAATAGAAAAATGTCTGATCCTGGAGTAATTCGAACCGGGAAGTGTTCGGACTATTACATCCAAAGTCTGGCTGTCTTACGACTGAGCCACCCTAGCCTTTCTTAACTTTATATTTAATTATATTTATTTATTTATTTTAAATAAATGAATATAGGTTTGAAGAAGTTGATAGATTTACCTAATTTGGCTCGTTACTGAACAACTCGAATAACCCGGAGTTAGAAAAAAAAAAAAACGCATCAATCTAGGATACAGATGTTACTAATCGATACGCATCAAAGATCAGAATTTATAGAACAGTAGGATCAAAAATGTTCTTTTTTTTTAAAAAGAATCGTGGAGTTGCCATAGCAACTCCACGATTCTCATCCCACCCCGCTTACCTCGGATCAGCGCACGTAGCGCTATACACAAGTCTAACATGCCCCACCCTTGTAAACCCCCCCCAACTATGCTACCGAGTCACTCCCGCTGCTCCCGAATTAATTAAAATTCGGGCCACAACGGGAGTCGAACTCGGGTCAACCGGTTGCGAAGCGGACTCTCGCCCACTGCGCCACCCGGTCGCCTCGAAAAAAAAAATGTTCTAAAACGTTACCCTCTTATGGCTGGAAGTTTTCTCGCTACCCCCTCTTGCAGTAATCACTTTCATTCAGAATCAGCCAGCCGCTAAACGGCCAACTGACGCCATCTATTACCAACTAGCATAATTTATTTATTTGTTCTTTGTGATTTCGAAAATTTCCAACATATTGGGGAGGGTGCTACATGGCACTGGAATAATCTGGAAAATCCATTTTGCTTTATGTAAGTAGCGAACTGCGATACGATTAGTCATAATTTCAATATTGTATACTGTACCGCTGACTATGTGTTGAGTTCAATAAAATCGATAACAAATATTTAAGGTGAAGTACGAACTATAGGTACCTACTCGTTTTGTTAAAGTTGGATACATTTTTAACACGGTCATTAGAATCTTCCGCGTCTGACAGTGCAAAAAATTGATTGTACAGCGATCAATGTTTCAAATATATTATTTCCCAGAAACCCCAGTGCGTAATCTGTCGAAAAGTGTTGTCAAAATAAAGTATGAAGCCATCAAAGATATTTCGACATTTAAATACCAAACATCCAGACAAAAAAGAAAAGTTCGTGAATTATTTAAGGGAAGCCAATCTTCCTCTACAAGGAGCAAACCACTTTTATATCAGCAACCACTACTACTGGAAAAGCACTACTATTAAGTTATCGATTTGCGTTTCTTACTGCTAAAACCAGAAGCTAAACATAAATGTGAAATCGACAGAAATGGTAATTATAAGTAGATCAAGAAAAGACTATATTGAATAAATAGAAAACAAAATATATGAGAGCAGGAAGAAACATAAGAAAGGAAAAACAAAACATACAGGTGAACAACTACAGCTTTGAAGAAATCAAAAACTACTGCTACTTAGGAACTCACAACGAAAGCAAGAATACGAACAGGGTACAAAGCTTATTTCGTCAATAACGAGATCTTGAAAGATAAACCGATGGAAAAAGACAAAGATAAGAATTTATGAAACCCTAATAAGGCCAGTTGTGACATATGCGGTGGAAACCAAAGCGCTAAAAAATAATGAAGAAGAGCAACTAAGAGCATTCGAACGAAAAATATTAACAATCTTAGGACCAATGAAAACAAACGAGAACGAATGATTTGATGAGTTTTGAAATAAAGGAAGAAATGATGAATGATAAAGATATAACGAATTATATTAAAGCCCAAAGATAATGATGGTTAAGATATATTACACGGTTCGAAAGCTCAAGAAGTATTAAAGTGTTAACAAAATGGAGAATCCGAAAGAAGAAAGAATAAAAAGAACACCTAGAGCAAGATGGTACGACGAAGTTATACAGGACCTAAAATAGATGGGGATAAGCAACTGAATAGCAATACCCAATAACAGGAAAAGGTGGAGGAAGATAGTGGAACTAGCGGGATTACACTACATCAACTGCCAACAACAGCAATGTGGGGATTAATCCACTCCGAAAAATAGATTTAGGAAGTTCCAACGAACGGCCAAAACCCAATCGGGTTATGAAGCCAGCCAAGAAGAAGAACTATGTCTGAAAAAGGAAAATAGACCTTGGAGGCAATTAATGAACCATGAACTTGTACCACAGATGGAAGGGAAAAACATAATGATATACATATATCAAAGCGCAAAGGAGGTGGTTAAGGCATGTAACATGTATGAAAAGTGTAAGGGCGGCAAAACTGATATCAAGTTGGATTCCACAAGTTGGGAGGAAAAAGTAAGGCCAAAAGAGTGTGAATGCGAAAGCAGGCAATAGATCACCTATAGGGTTGATAAGCCACCTAAGTAAATAATAAATAAGGTATAGAAGCGGTTTTGATTGAGCACTGCAAAAATATCTAATAGTTTTATTTATTTCCAGAATTCAAATTTTCAATTTTGGAAACTTGACGGCGATTCAATTCTATACAATTGATTGTAGTAATTATTTTAGGCGCCTGTCAACGATATTATCTCTTGAAATGATAAAGGGTGCGATGGCGCGTACTGCATTTGGCGCCAGTGACAGGCGCTCACATTTCTCCCGCCCA
>JABXWE010009543.1:0-29338 GCA_014611495.1 Limonius californicus | reverse complement strand
GGGTTTGTGTGCAGCTGAAGTTGCTACACGGAAGAATTCCTGGAAACCAACCACAGCATACAACACCCGCGGAATCCTCAAAACCAATATATATATATATATATATATATATATATATATATATATATATGATATTTTACACCGCGCTTTTCTTTTCCATTCAAACTTTTGCAACTTCCATTATTTTTACAAGCGTAATCTATTAAATCGTGACTAATGCTAGATTTTTTTAAGAGTCTGAATTTAATTCCGTTCATTTCAAAAAGAAATACATCTTAGATCCATGAAAAACGTACCACCTTATTTTTTATTCTACCCCTCTCTAGACTAAAACTATCTGTACTATTTAAAATAAAATCCTCCTGCCGGTTAAACTGCCACAAATCCTATTTCTGTTCTATTCAGAAATAATCCCATTACGCAATTGATTAGTAGAGAAGCGTATTTCTTATATTTTACATTATTAATTTATTTTTCTTACACTAACTGTGATTACTTTTGATCGATCGAAGCCTTTTTCTGACAGCTTAACAATTTTCAATGAACAGTCGTGTTTTAGAGTTACATTCTCTTCTAAGAAGATTGTTCTAAAATTGTGAACTCGTGCTTTCGTGGGTTTTAATAAAAAACCGATTTCAATTTCACTTGAAGATTCTAATCCTGGCATAGCTATGTAGGCCGGATCACGTACCCAACAATCCGAATTAAATGCATTCCGAAAGATTTTTCAACTTCAGAAACACGACTCTTTAGGCTACTATCCATACCTAAATAGTTTACTTCGTTCTGTAGATAATAGCGCTCTGACGTGTCATGTACGTGCATATAAAATGAATTGTAAGAAGATATATTTCCAAACATAACCTCAAAAATCATAATTACATAACTACCGCTAGACCCACATTAACTAACTGTACAATACTAAAGCACTTTTTAAATAAATTAATAATAAATTTCAACAAGAGACCTTTCACGTGTGATGCGGATTTCACGTCCTGTAACTACAATAGCAGCGCAACAAACAATTCAACTAAAATCCGATAAAGGCTTTTGTGCGGCTTTTCAGGACGGCGGTGCAACATAGTGTGTGGATTGCTGCAAAATGAGTTAAGCGCAGACAACAACCTACTTTGGAGTTGCTGTAAATAATCAAGTATAAAGAGGACATACGCAGTTTGGCAATTCGGAGGCTATATTTTTGTAATATGTATCTTCTACATCGTGAAATTGTTTCCCTTTGAACACCAATTTTAAAATTAGGGAAAAGAAAAAAGTACCACGTCAGATGAATAGTGTGAGTGATTAATCGCTTAACTAACGCCTTGTTAATGAGAAATGACTTCACAATTAGTGTAGTTGCATGGTCATGCAACAAGAACCAACTACCCTGTCTATTTAATGTTTATCCATCGGGCACAAACTCTTTATGGATTGTCAAAAACGGTAATCAGCGTGTCTTTGGGTGTGAATTTTTTCAAATGAAACGGTTTTGTGGTAATTTTCCAATCCATTGTACGCTCTGGCATTTCATCTCATCTCCAAATTTACTCAAACCTAAGACTATGCTGGACAAACTGTTCACAAATCTTCCGCTTTCTCAAATCTTAATATAAAATAACATTTCCTCATTATATCTTCAACTCATCTGTCATCATGTGGAGAGCCATTTGACGATCTTCTGCCACAATTTTGCGAATTCTTACAAGCGAATCTATATTTAGAAAGATCAACGAACGCCCTATCTTTGAAAGTATTGAACCAGGGGCGCCCAACCCGCGAATCGTATGCAACCCGCCAAGCAATGGCTGCGGCCCACTAGCCTTCGCTTCAGACAAAAGTACTGAACTCACAGAATAAACAATAGCCACAATTTATGAGTAAGTACCGCTCCCAATAACCAACACGTAGCAAAAACACAAAAAGCCAGACCACCTTCGAGAAACCTCAATAATTACCAACCGCAATTGTTTACTAAAAATATGTATCAAAGGATACAGCCCCGCTCTCCGCCAAATAAATGCTACAAAAAATTGTTCTATATCACGCCGCCGACCTGACAGCGGCCTGAAGCAGCATGCATGTTCGAGAATTAGGCAGCCCAGATATATAGAACAATGAATACGGGTATATATGTAGTTCATAACATAACATCATAACATCGCCCAAAAAGATCGGCCGCTGCTGGTTTAAACCATTCAAACACTCCAGCACGACTTAATGCATTATCATAATACACATTCAACTTTTTATAAGTTTATGTTGGTTCTGTTTCTAGTTTACAGAGAAATTTAATATTCACTCTTTGTTACATGACGACTGAGCAGTTGCGGAAACATAAACCCGGACAAGCTTATATGGAGATTATCTATTTTTTGTATTATTTGGATAGTGTAAATTGTCCTTTCAAATTGTTATCAAATGTCATGCGTCATGCATTACTCATATCATCAGTTACAATTAACATTTATAAAATGTATCATCATATTAATGAAAATATAAAAGAAAGAATTATACATGGAATAGAAGATGGGTGGTCGTATAGACAAATAGGAGAACGATTTAATGTTAGAGTATGGTAGAACGAATAAAGAGCAGATGGGATGAAGATCAAAGCGTGAGAAAAAGAAAGGTGGGACAGGACGACAGAAGTGTACGACGAAGATCAAGATGATGCATCGCTAAATTTTTTAAGGCGAAGTCTATTTAAGACTGCAGTAAGTGCTTGCAAAACAGAACAGAAACGAACAGCTGTTCAGTCCTCACTTGACTACCCTCTATTGATAAAACTGTGGGGCCTATAGTATCCTGCTTTACTTTTGGTATAATCTCAGGCGACTCCAGCGCTACAGCGTCAGTCCGGGAATTAAATTGCCAAACTTCGTACCTTGATTCAACTGCATGTACGAGGCTTATTCAACTGAAACCCATCTTTGATTAATTTAGCCTTGAAGACAAATGCAATAATTCAAATGACGTTTGTTAATGTTAGAAGTGTCTGTAAGCTACACATTAATAAATTTCTGGCGTTTGAATTTGATTCTGACTTTTAAAACTTGTTGTTGTTGTTTGTTGTTGAAAATTCATCCAAGTTTGATCAGCCTTTGTCCTACCACTTTTATGCACTGAGGGTGTGCAGCCATTGCAGATTCATATGCGAATGCAACCAGTGTATGAAAATGCATGTATTGCGTACCCAACTGTGAAGGAATGGTGTCGAAAATTTAAAAATGGAAAAGAGGGGACTATGGATGAGCCGCCACCAGGTGCACGGTGTACTACATTAACAAAAATCAATATGGCCATTGGTGGAAGGCCTTATTAGAGAAAATCGGCTAATTTCAATTAAATAAATTTTAGAAATTGTTGGTGCGAGTGTAGGATCTGTCTATAGTATTGTTCGTAATCTAGGTTACAGCAAAGCTTGTTCGAAATTAATGAATAAAAATGCTTGCGAATGGACTTATCTCTGCAATGCCTGGTGATGACTCTCTTCTGTCAATAGTTGCCGATGACGACACTTGGTGCCATTACTACGAGCATAGGCAAATAAATTGTTTATTTGCCTATGCTACGAGGCATCCAGTATTAAGTTATCGTCGATGCCGTGGATACGTTCAAGTTCACCACCACCGAAGAAGTTTAAAGCACAACATTCTGCAGGAAAGGTGATGTTAACATTTTTTTTCAACCATGAAAGACCCTTGTTGATAGAGTTTAAAGAACCGGGAGAATATGTCAATGTAAATCTGTGCAATGAAGCTGAACCAGCTTCATCAAGCAATAAGGCGGAAACATCCAGGAAAACTTACGCGTGGGGTCATTTTACTGCACGACAATGCTAGGCCTCATGTTACTAATGTGGTAAAAAAAATCTTCGACGAAAGAAATGGAGGGTTTTAGAGTATCCACCCTATAGCCCGGATCTATCGCCTTGCATTTCCATATTTTTGGATCGCTGAAAAAGGCGTTAAAAGATCGGCATTTTGAGTCTAAGGCAGAAGTACAGATAGCTATTGAAGACTTCTTCGATCAGCGGCCACAACAATTCTATGAGCAGGGTATACGTCGGTTAGTAAAACAATGGGATAGGTGCCTTGACTGTGACGGTAATTATTTGTAATTAAATTGTTGAATAAATTTTTTATAGAGCAAAGATGGATTTCAATTGAACACACCTCGTATGTCGCTTATTATTCACCTCACATCTGCAGTTTTGTAAACAAAAAACTCATACAGTACTTACCCTACACAGAAAAAAAAAACTTGTCTGCTACAGTTAAAATAATTTAGCACTATAGTGACAGTGAAGATTTTGTGTAATTTTAACAAGTTTCATTGCTATAAATATTTAACTGTTTTACACAAATATATTAGCTCTTCTAAATAACTTAATTTGTTTAATATTTATAAGCAACTTCACTACTACTAATAACTCTTTTGTTGTAATCAATAAATGGTTTTACTCTGAGAATCAAAATATTTTGCTCTATTGCTCTATTACCATTAGCAATTATAGATCAGTTCATTCGCTGTAGAAGTATAAAATTTGTTCCGTTAGTTAGAAGTTCCCTGCTTGACTAGTGCAAGATATTCATTAATTTAAACAATTTACTTGCTACTGCAGCAGAATTATTCTTAATGGGAGAATTCACCTTTAGCTAAAATCCTTTATTTAATAATCTGCATTAGATTAATTTATCTGTACCAAATACCAGCATAAAATAAATCTAAAATTGAAATATAAAATCTATTGAAAAATACTATTGTAATACATAATACAAAAACAAAAATCAGAATAGTACAATAGGTAAAAACTATAATAAAACTAAAAAAGAAACAGCCCTACTACATAAAAATTAAACTTGCAATGATATAAAGAATTAGGTATCTGTATAGTACAAAAACATCATTACGTCTAAATATGACAATATAAAAATAATTAATTAGGTACCATTAGAATAAAAATATTACCATTAGAAACTAGGGTGTGATATACGAAGTTTATATTAAAAAAAACTCATGAAGAAATGTCATGCCTAATGGAAACATACAGTTTACCATCAACTGCTTTAGTAAGCAATGCTTGCATAGGATGAGGTAGATTTTTATAATGAGTGATTGCATATGAATTTAGTTTTTCAATTTCGTATGCATGATTGTGTTCATTAAACCCTTTGGTTTCATAATGATTATATACAAAAATGGTATTACTTTCATTTTGTAATATATATACTAATAATCCAAAACAAGTCAACAAATTTACATCTGACAATAGTATCTGCAATAATAAAATTCTTAGAAAGTTAAATTGTATGTGCTTATTGTATACTTTACCTTGTGTCACGGTATCCGAATTCAAAGTCTTAAGCACTTCTTTCACTACGTGAATCGTATTTGTATGCGTAGATATAAATATGATAATTGCGATAACTATTAGTTCAATGTAAATAAACAGATTTTTTAAAACTTCATTTCTACCTACCTCTTATCTGGTCCCCCTTCCAATTCCTTACTTATTATAATATCAGCAAGTTGTTGTCGATGTAGTTGTTTGAAACCGGAGGATTTATACACCTCCAATAAACTTTTGCCCATATTGCTAGCATTTAACAGATCTTTTAGATAAAAAAATTTTTGTTTCTTTGTTGGAGGTTCCGGGATTAAATCTACCCCGTCAATGATTAGGAAGGGCTTTTGCGACATAGCAGTAAGTTTTGCTGTAACAAAGAATAATCCTGGTATTATTATTATTTTCGATAGGTACCCGCTTTTTGAAGCGTATATTTCATACTTGGGGGTTCATCTGTATCATTTAAATCTTCACTTAGTACTGATGATTTCGAAGGCAATGAATAGTTCGACGAATTGCTCAAGGTAGACGATGTTGATGTAGGAGAAAATGTATTACAATCATCAGCAGTAACCTGAAAAATGTTTATTCCTAAATTATGTAAGAAAATTCAAAATCAGAACGCGAGTACGTATTACATTTTATTTCGATATTTCGCCCTGGCCTATTATTTATTAGTCACTATTGGGGCTGTCTTACCAAAACTGCGTCATTGGGCTGAACAATAAAATTCGCATTCCATATTTCCAAATTTTTTACAAACTTTATTCTGTTCCCAATTTTGAGAATTAATTCCTTGATGACATCCGTACTTAAATCGTTAAACATTTCAACGGTAACTTCATTTGCTAAAAACGAAAAAAAGTGAAAACAGAAAACATACAGTAGGTATAATTACTATTTTTTTATTCTGATGCACCACAGACATTAGATAGGTATATTCAAAGGTGTGCCTTGCACAAAATCCTGAAAATTTTATCACGACAAAAATCTATCTAATTAGCATACGAGGGACATGCTGTAACTTAAATATGAATAAAATGACCATATTTTTCACTTTGAGGTCAGTTGGTAGAACATGTTTTTTATATACTTGCTGAACATGAAATAATATCAAATAGGTATGTATAAAAATTCGAGAAACTTGATATTAATATTATAACTTATTATGTACCTACTTATGCCGTAAAAAATTAAAATGAATCAATTATTGTCAAAGTACCAATGTACCTACGAATGATCAAGGTCGACCTAAAATAGGGATGCTAGTCAAAACATTGCAAGCTCATGACTCATATGCTTCAATCGCTGCAGTATGTCGTCCCGCAAGCGATATAAAACGCAGGAAACTGACACAAACATTTTATGCGGGCACCTACTTTAGAAATAAGGCATAACACCTAGTTTCTTATGGATATGACTTATGGTAGGTAATCTTATCCATAGAAATTACTTTTACAGCATTAATTTTAAATTCGTCTAGATGCGCAACGAATTTTCGGTAATCAAAGTAACAAATGACTGTATAAGCACTTACCTTCGAAAGCAGGAAATAAATCCGCTAAATCCCAGTCTTTCAATAATTGTTTGGTTTCTTCCATTTTACACTTATCTGAACTTAACCAAAGTAAATGAAGACACTAATTAGACCCTTAATTCACAAAAAAATTTGCAGCGTTCTTCGGCACCTATCGAAGCTAACTGTGACGCATAGCAGAGACGATCGCAATAATACCCGGCCTATATTACACTCGAGACTAAATATTCGCTAATTCAAATAACAAAATTTGCTAAGTAGAGATCACGTGATACGTTATCTTTTGTCAGACAAGGATACTTGTTTGTTGCAATCAAAAACTTCTTGGCGTTAACGAAGAAAGTTTTAGAAATTTTACTTGCATCTGACAAGCAACTTCATTTGCAAAGGTTACCACAGATATCTAAAATTTTATTTACCAGAAATAAGAATTTTCACTAGTGTAGTGAAAATCAGAATAGATAATTAAAATTATCTGAGAGATACAAGCATTTTTTTTCTGTGTAAAATCTAAAAACCTGCCATCTTGTTTTGTTTGCCCAAAGTACCGGCTGTTTAAAGGAGAATTCCCTAAATGCATTGGTACATTATATGAGCTGAAAAGCTACTGAACGTATCATCTAATCTTACAAAACAATACGGGTTCATTAGAAGAAGACATTTTTGTAGATCTGGAAATAATGACTTCGCTATGGTAGAAATACACAATATACGATTGTTAACGATGCAAATCTGATTGAAACATGTATCATAACGAAGTCCTCAGAATACTTAACTGATGCTTGTGCATTATAACATTTCATAGTTCTTATATTATTTATAAAATGGCAATTTTATACACTTAAAGACTGAAAGATAGCTAAATCATGAAATTATTCAACGTTTTAAGTCAATGTGTCCGGTTGGTGATGAATAAGGAATTAAAGTAGGTATTAAAATGTTTCATAAAGTAAAGCACAAAAGGTTATAATGACGTTGTTATATATTCACGACTAATAAACCATCCCACCTTTTTTACACATCTTCACTAAAATATGAGTTTAGTCAAACTAAATCGTAAAAAAACAATGAAGCGAATATTAAGATATTTATTAAATATTCGCCCTTTAATTAAGTTTAATTGAAGACATGCAAATAGGATGTTTTATAAGTTTTAAAATCAATTGTTTGTGTAAACTATTCTTTAGGTACTGAATACCTCGTTTCATGTAAATCATATACAATCTCTTGGCAGATTTCTTAGATTACTTATCTACGAGTTTCACGGCAGTACAGTGCATATCAGAGCGAAGTTTTGCAATGCCAATGCAGAACCTCTGCACTTTAGTAAAAGGATACGAATACATTATTGCTCTTTATACTGTAACGGTTGTAGGATATTTGCAGTGACAGCCTACATTTCCTTGTCCATAAATTTAAGTCGATTCAGATTTCCAGTAGGAACGGAAACAGGCTCTTGAAAGGAACCTTTACAACTTTTTATAAGTAGGTTTTATCGGTTCTTTCATTCATCTTCCAAATAAAAGTTAACAGAACAGATTTTTAACAAAAAGACTACTTAATGGAAATTTTTAAATTATTATGAAATACATTATAGAGACTTTAAGATTTAAACTACTTAAATGTCCATACATTTAAATTATAACCTTTAAAACTGTATTTCGTTACCATCCATTTATTATAGCAAAAGCATTATTTAATACAAGTCTACATACACTTATCTTAGCTAGTGCAAACAGTATTTCAACAAAGTGATGTATATTTAGCACGGTTTGAATGCACCTTTAAACTATTGTCAACAAACACATAACAAGTTACTGAATCTGCAACTTCAAATGCACAATTAACAATAAAGCTGCTCCACTTCTGAAAACGGAAACATTCTACCTTGATAACTGTGCGCTACATTTGATAAAAGCAGTTTCATTTCAGTTGTGACTACAATGGAGAATATCACTGTAATGCTCCCAAACACTTCATTTAAGCTGTAGTAGGCTTCATGGTCAAAAGAAACACACAACGCTTTTATATGTATGCTGACCTAGTAACATACTCTTAAAGCTTTCGTTAAAAAATAATGGAAAAAATAATATAATAGTGTATCTATCAGTTATTTAACCGTAAAAAAGAAGGTTTCAATTGCCACGTTTTCGTCTTGGAAAGAATATAAATTTATCGAAAATGAAAATACTTGGAATAAAACGTAATTCGCCTTTAACAATATGCTTATGCTTCCAAGTAACTTATTATCAACTATTTTATTTTTTACTCTAATATAACTTTGGAAATGAAAATATTTATTTTCAATGACAAATACATACGTTTAAATTTAATTTCACTAAATAAATTAAAACATACCCAGCACGTTTTTCAGATTTTCTCATTATTGAGTAATAATTGGGTTAATGTAATTTAATAGTATATTATGCAACGAGCTTATAATGGAAACTATTAATACGAATGTATTAATACCCGTTATGCATACACTGTTTTCCTACAACCATTTAAAACAAATTATTAGCATGTAATTTATTTCAACAATAATTACAACTCCAAATTGTTTGCAATCACAACTACACTACTCATGTAGTCATAGTTACGAAACAAAGTGTTGCGCTATTATTGTTGAGTTTAGTAGTGTCATAATGCTTATTTCATTCAAAGAAAAATAAACGTTTCTAATTGGCACGAATGAATGTATAACATCAAAAAGCCCGTGCAGTATAATGTTACTGCGATTTTCTATTGGCTGATATAATCAAAATATCCAGGATTATCGATTTGATGCTTCGCTTTTCTACTGGACAATTCAAAATGAAGTATGCGAATTGTCAAATATATTTCTAGTTACGCAATAAAAAAATTGTACATCCCTAATTACTAAATAAACAATATTTATGTGTGCACGGCGCCATTTTTGTAACGAAAGCGTTAATAATACTAAATAGCATATAATTATAATTATTCTTTACATGACATACTCTAAACGAATTCCACTCGTTTATTAAAGATTATTGCAAATTTACTCTCTTTTGACAACTCAAGTATGTTGCTTTAGGTGTTCCAAGCAAAACATTTTCGTTTGTCAAACTCGAGTAAATTTATATTCGACAATCTCTAATACACTCGTGGAACTACTACTGAAAATCTGTACGTGAATGAATCTTAAAATATAGAGAGCGCATATAGCATACATATGTTATGCAATAAGCAAATTAACGGATGGGCGCAAAAAATACATTGTACGGTATATCTTGAATCGTTACTAAAATACGAGGCTTATCCAGAAACCAAAGGCCATTTTGTATATTCACACCGATGCCGAATGAGGGGCGTAGTCAATTTGATACAATGTAGGGGTGTTTTACTGTTTTATGAGCTAGCCACAGGGGATTTTACCACGGTTCTGCAAAAATTTACCGTCAAATATGTGAGGTCTATGGTTAAGTAAAAGAAAGGTCAAACACTGGTGTACGAATTTCAGAGATGGCACACGGTACACATAAAATACTGTGTGAAATTGTCACAAGCTGTGCACTACCATAAACTTTGTGTGAAGTGGTTACCAAATATGTAGACGGATGTTCACAAAAACTAACGAATGGCCTCTGCATTCACCTTCCTACATCGCTGCGAACCTGATGGCGATTGATACCTTGATAACATTGGACTGGCAACCAGACTTGAATTTCGTACTTAAATATTGAAACAAAGCAACAATCAATGCATGCAAGTTCCCCCGAAGACAAACAGTTCAAGCAAACGTTCGAGAACCCAAAGCCCATGGCTACTATTTTTTGCAAGGAAAACGTATTGATGGTTGATTTTCTAGAACGTAGTACGGCAATGCAATGCACATGTGTATAATGAGACTCTCAGAAAGTTGAGAAGGGCGATTTAGAACAAATTGACAAGGATTGCTGACCTCTGTAGTCGTGCTTTCGCACGATTACGCCTGACCGCACGCGACCGCTTGCAATGTGCAACTCATTGAGCAAATTTTTAACCATCCCCTATAAAGTCCCGACTTCGCACCGAGTGGCTATCACCTCTTTCTTCATCTTACGAACTTATTAAGAACCCGCTACCGTTTTCTCGACGGCGGCGACCTCAAAACGACGGTATAAAATTAGTTTTCTTATAATAACTGTTTCAAAATTACAGCTTTGGTTTACGGCCGATCGGCGTTTAATTTCCAAAGAATCCTCTTAAGAAACGTCTTAATATTGCAACACAATATGTGGCAAGTTTCATATTACACATATTGTATGAAATTTGTTATGTTCTGTTAAAATTTGCCGCTCTGTAGGAATTAATTCCGTAATTTGATTGCCGCTCCATAGGAATTATAACGTTATTTGAATTGCCGTTTGTATGTTAACAGTTTTGGTTATGTTGCGTCTTCCTAAATTTGAGTTATGTTGACAGTTCCTTTTGTGTCGAAATTGCCGATTCTTGTTTTTCTCGCGCTTGACCATTAATTAAAGCACATATTAGGAAACCTCAAGCAAAAACTGTTTTATTAACATCCTTCAACCACGAATATTAAATCTTAACTAAATAATACGTCAACGTCACACGTCACACGTAACAATTTAACTGTTAACAATAGTGCAACCAATTTTTAAAACTTCTGAAGAACAATTTTGTATAGATAAGTTTAAAATTGTATGTAGGTATGGAGCCGGACATTCGGGCGCGGCCGTTAGGGCGCGACCGTTTGGGCGCCGCCGTTAGGGCGCGTGGACATTAGGGCGCGGACCGTTAGGGCGCGGACCGTTAGGGCGCGGATTGTTAGGGCGCATGGACATTAAGGCGCGGACCGTAAGGGCGCGGGCCTGTAGGGCACGGGACACTATGGCGCGACAACTGTGTAAATTTGCCAGACTATAAGTTAGTCATTAAGGCTTGTAAGGAGTGACGAAGAATTTCACAACCGGCACTTGAATTTTTTTGAATATGCAACTTAACATACATCGTCCAGTATCTTCAAAAGTGTATGACGTTACAAAATTCAAATAGAAGCAAAAAGTAGAATCACGCAAAAGAACCGACCTTCCTTTTCTTTCCTTCTTGTTTTTAAAATAATTTTGTTGATAGGTATCATCTGGGTTTCCTGTGATTTTAAAAATGAAATATTTGCGTACAGATTTGTATGCAATGCAGGTTATTATGTTTGATTTTTTAAACCTTTCCAGGTTATTTTAATAAATATTAATAGGTTATTCAACGTTATATTGTAGATTCATTAAAATTTTCTTCCCCCGCAGTGCTATCCGATTTAAAAACAGTTTTAACAAATGTAATGGTCAGAATCACTGACCCCCTAATTATAATTATTAAACAGCTAAATACGTATTAGCGTAGACTAATTATTTTTCTATGGTATTAGTCAATCTTCAAAACTGTATAACTAAAAAAATGCGGATAGAAGCATTAGTAAAATCATAAGAAAATGGCAACCCTTCTTTTCTGCACTTCTTGTTTTTAAAATAATTTTATTATTAGGTTATCACTTGCTTTTTCTATTATTTACAGATTTTATGTAATAAGTAATGCGAAAAATCATATGTACTATATTTGATGAGTTCTTAATAACTGGTAATAATTACCTATTTCAAGTTACCTATAATCAAAATTTTCTTCTCCTGCAGAGTTGTTCAGTCTGAAAACAATTTTAGCATATGTAAACAGTATTGTATTTTTTTATATTGATCACCGACATTCTATTAGAAGGAAAACTAATTTGAATGTTGTAGTGCCAAGAATGATAAAAACAATCACCCAAAGGCCACTATATTGGTGGAGCATTATTTAACAAACTTCCTCGTATCATAGAAACTAGATACCTATCAGAAAATTTGTTTCGTAAAAAGATAAAAATTTGGATTTTTGATATGACATTGTAATTTGTTTTAAATATATTTTATAAATGTAAACAAAAATATTATTACTTTATCAAGTATTGTCCTGTATGGTTGTACATTGTATAATTAGTCCAATTAAAAGAATTTATTGATACGTAAATCAAATGGTTATGGTTATTATAAATATTATAAATACAGGTGAGTAACAAAGTTATAACATCGAGTCTCGCGCCCTAGTGACCCGCGCCCTAATGGCTCGCGCCCTAATGTCCTCGCGCCCTAGTGTCTCTGCGCCCTAGCGGCCCGCGCCCTAGTGTCTTCGCGCCCTTGTGTCTAGCGCCCTAACGGCGGTGCCCTAACGACGGCGCCCTAACGGCCGCGCCCTTACGACCGCGCCCGAATGTCCTAGACCATATGTAGGTATACTACCCCGAATGCATAGTCTAGGCTCTTTTAAAATATTCTAGCCTATACTCTATTTTTCAAATAACCCTACTGGAAAATCACATTAGTACAAAACCCGGCAACCTAGGTGGTCATTAAATTACTCATCTCCTTCCAATCCATTGTCCCCATATCACCTAGTACAGCGTGTCTCAACCCAAAAGTTACTGCGGACAGGAAAATATTAATTTCTTCTACGCGGATCTGACAATATTATCTAAATACTTATTTATTAACTTTTGCATAAAAAATGCAGATAAGCAATAAATATTTTTTACTGATTGAAGGATACATGTGTATATACATTTCTAAGCAGCAGTAATCAAGGCGATTGGTTTTTCTTTTTTGTGGGTAAGAGGTTCAATTCTTGTATTTCAGATGGTAACTGCAACGTGTAAGACAAAACTTTCGATTTTATAACTGTCTTTGTCGAAATCGTCGATTAGCCTAAGTACGTTTGAAAAAAAAAGGATGGTAGGACCCTATTACGTCTTCATGCAAAACTGGATATTCTCTTCTAAATCTCACCCAAAACTGTCATTCAACAATATTTTTAACCCTTAGTCTAAGCTTAATTTAATAAGTTTGTCGTTTTCAAAGACGTTATCCACATATTTCCCATTCACCAATATTCTTCAGGTAGATAGCATTCATAAAATGCGCAAGAGAGTGCTCGCATATTTTCGCAAATTATATGAGTTATTCCTTTTTATATCCAGATCTCAAAAATTAATTAGATATAATAAAGAATTGAACATATCCCACAGCTGTTTTCTTGTATTCGTTGCACTGTTATTTCCTTGAAGGCTTAAATGTAATTCATTTATAAGGGAAAATATACCTGACAAGTATGATAGTTTCACAAAACAATTAAAGTCGGGGAAACAAATTTTGTTAACAATTTTTTGATATAAAAAATATTTGATTTCCTCTCAACATTTCAAACAAGCGTTTCAAAATTTTACCTCGTGATAGCCACCGCACTACTTAGTCAACGAAAAAGCGGTGTCGGCTCAGGTAAACTTAGTTTTAAGTTCTTAAAATTTTCGCGGATCGGTTACATTAGGGTCGCAGACCGGTCATGCTCCGCGAACCGGCGGTTGAGAAACGCTGATCTAGTAGGTCTTTTACATCCCAAGTCTAATGGGGTGGTAACGCATCTTCCTGCTGCAAGTAAGTGCTCATATTTGGAATAACATTTGTGATTTCTGCAATAATATTTTTCCTCTGAATATTTAAGATTTTTTCTTTTAGTTAAAAGTGTTTAGTTGTTTTTGGATAAATTGAATCCACGTATACGAATTTTTTCTAGTTCCGTTCGCCATTGTCACCCATGATTGCAACAAGCCAACATAAAACATCTTAACAACTATTGCGCAGGTTTGTAAAATTAAACAGAAAATTGCTTGCCTCTTTAGAACGATATAATATACATCATAATGAAAAAATAAAGCATTTAAATGTACGAATACAAGAAGTACATAATCCAATTTTATAACTTATAACTACAGAGTGTCCCGCGACATGCGATCACTACTTCGTGTACCTACGTAATCTTCAGACCAAATATAGTTAAAAATACTAATAAAGTTATGCCCTAAAGTAAACCGTTTGCAAAATACAAAGTGTTAAATTATTATTTATTAAATAATTAAAATTTCAGAAAAACCAATATTTATTTTTAATTTAGTTGTCCCATGACGTGAGGTCACTACTTCACCTACGTGTAGGAGATGTGAGAAGAAGTCGAAACTAAACAGTGGTCATTTTCTCTTAATCGACTATTAAAGAAGTTATGGCCTGTTTCAGTTAAATACTGAAGCAGTCGAAACAATAAATGATATTAAGTGGTATTTGATACAAACTGCCTAAGTTACTATGGAAATGATATTATTTACTTGTATGTCAAACAGTAAAGCACCTTAAAGTTGATTACTCTGCTTGCGCTTATTAACAGTGTTAATAATGTTTACTTTTACAACGCGACAGTACGCCGATATCCATTACATACATGTACGGTTTTTGTGACGGAAATTCAGTAGCAACAGCTCGAGAATATGGGTTGAGATTTTCAAATTGGCGACTTGCCAGACCGACGAGTTCTCCAAGGAGCGCACAACCACCTATGTGAACACGGAACTTTCCCGGAACTGTCGACTGAGCGTCCAATACAGCAAGTATTAGACAATGAAGACAACATACTGCGAGAAATTGATAATAATCCCAGCACCTCTGTTTGTCGTGTATCTGCACAAGTTAATGTACCACCAATGCGAGTTTGGAGAACATTAAAACGTCATGGTTTATATCCCTTTCATATCCATCCTATTCAGCCCTCTTACCTACAGATTTCTCTAGTCGTATGGAATTTTGCTGTTGGATCATTCAAAATCGAAACCTACGTAATAGAATTTTATTCATGGAAGAAGCAACATTTACAAGGTATGAATTATTGTACAAAAAGAACAGCCACTATTGGGATTTGGAGAATCCACACACAATCACAGTATCAAATTATCAGCCCACGTTTTCAGTGAATATCTTGTGTGAAATTCTTGATAACATGCTCATTGGTCCATTCGTTTTTGAGAACTATTTAATCACCGACAGATATTTAAATTTGCTAGAAGATCATTTGGGAGGATTGTTAGATGATGTTCCTCTGGCGATCAGACATTGTATGTGGCACGCGCACGATGGTGTTCCTGCGACTTTGCATTACGTGTAAGATAATTTTCGAATCAACGGTTTGAAGGACATGTAATTGGTAGAGGAGAAGAGCGCCCCTGGTCCCCAAGATCTCCGGACTTAATTTGTTTAGATTATTATATGTGGGGCCATATGAAAGATATGGTATATAAAACACCATCAAAGACCGTTGAAGATTTTAGAAAACGTATTTTTGAGGCAGCAAAACTAATTCGGAATAACAATGATATGTTACGTAGGGCAACCAAATCTCTCTTAAGAAGAAGCAGAATGTGTCTCGAGACTTTATTTGCATTTTTACGTACACGACCTCACGTCGTGGGATACCCTGTATATTTTGCTTTACATGTAATACTCATGGTCTTTATTTCTGAAAACTTTCTAAGACTGTCTATAACCGCACTTTTTAGCTTCATTCACTTAGCTATAGTGGAAAATTGTAATTAAAATGTTTATGTGATGATTATTTTTAGAAATTATTTTAAAATCCATTTAAAATGTTTTGCAGAAAAATATATCCTATAAATTTAGGTAGACAAAACAGCGTTTTAATTTTCTGTTACAGCCACTGTTTTCTTGGTGTAGCTGGCTACCGCTACAAGCTACTCCGATTATGAGTAGCGCGCTGCTTTAAATAGCTACAAAAATGACATTACAATTCTAAAATACATTTTAGTATGTTTTGTTCTTTTCTCATCCTAGAATCTCCTACAAGTTTTGAGTTCTGAGAAGAAAAAAAATAAGAACATCCTCTACCGACCCATTGAAAAAATTTTAAGATGGTAAGCCGTCCTTGAAGTTCGCAAAGGATATTAAACTTTAACCCTTTCAAATTAGGGTCAAGAACCATGTAAGTTGCCTCACTTTTAGAAACTCTGTGTCTTAAACCATCGCAAACAGTGTCTTGCTACCATTACCATTTGAAGCCTTCATTCACAATGTGAAAATAGTATCGAGGTTCTCAAAGAAACTGTAAATTTACCAGAAGTAACACACTGAAATATCTATTTCTATTCTACTTACTATACTCTACTATAAAATAAAATAACACATGAAAAATTTGAGTAAACTGATTATTCGCCAATGAAATTGAAACAGATATTCTCGGTAGGGCCAAAATATTTAGTCTCTAAAGTTTAGCAATGTGCACTGAGACCAAGAAACTAAATTTCTCCACCTCTATATTTCCCTTTACGCTCGAAATAAATAGCCTACACATTAAGCTTACACATAGACCTTTGAACAGAGAGAATTTCTTCCTAATTGCAGCAATTTACTAAATGGCAAAGAAGAAAAAAATAGCAATTCTTTTTTCCAAATGCTACAGGTAAAAATGAAAAGGTTGTGCTCTTAATAATATTAAATATTGCATATATTCCTTTAATCACTGAATCACGTATTTGAAAGCAAAAATGCTTCACGAACTTCTTGTTTTCTTTGTTTTCCTTAAACATGGGTTATAATAAATTATAGTAACAGATACGTAGTTGTATAGGCAGTTCATATTTACAAATACCATAACTAGTGTCTGCACACAGTCATACTATTTTTAATTATATATCAGAAATAGACATGCCTTTATTTTTATAAATAATTATTTTAATTAATTACATTCATTTTGGAACAACAATAATACACCAATTACATCAACGAATGTTTGTAATTTATGATACAATATTTTAGTACTAAATGTGTTAACAACGAAATGCATATTTATCAGCAGTTCGTGTATTGTGACAAGTAAACGAGTATAATCGTAAACTAGCTGTTAATAATGTCAGTATTCAATATTTCTTTCCCTGTACGTAATAATATATCAAATATCTTAGCCACAGATAAAAATTACTAAATCAAGGAATGTTACAATCATATCCGATCAGTTTCTGGCTTACGACATATTGGGTTTGAAGCTAAAAGACAAGAATTTAAGAACTTTCAAAATCTGTATATTTTATTAGTCCAAAACTTTAACAATTCACAATATAGGTGTTTTGTGGTGTGTCAAAATGTATCAAACATTAAATTTTAATCAAAGGAAGTTGGGGACAAAAGGCATTCACTTTGTTTGAATGTCGTCTAAAATATTAAATTTCAAAGCGTCAAACTTTGAGGGTATTATACAAGACACTCGGGTTCGATTCCCGAGGTATGGTAGCGTGTTTGTGAATGTCTACAAGGAATGCGTTTCAGATAGGAGCCGTTTTATAATCTTGGCGGTTAATGTCCCTCACAGAATAGGCTAATAGGAAATGCAGAAACGTTTTCTTTGGAAAGCGTAACATTAATAAAACCAATCTCTTTTTTATTTTCATTTTTTAATATTATTTTTTGCGCTACATTTACGATATATTATAATAATCACCACAGCATCATTAGCTGAGGCGTTATTAATAATCCTTAAAATAAAAGTTTAAATTTATGATAAACTTGTATATTCAACATACTCGTATAACTAGGTATTCCTTATATTGCAGTCTCAAACTCTTTATTCAGCAGAATAACTAAGCAATTAGATAATTACTGTTTAAGTTATACATTATATCCAGTAATTCATCAATGTTAAAAATATACCGCGAAGTTCATTTAAACTACGGTTCCTTAAAACATTGTCATCTAAATATTATTTAAAATAATGTAGTATTACTATTTTGCCATGATAATTTTCCATAGCTTTTCTAATTTTAAGTTATAAATACTAAGCGTTCACCTGCTTTTTCTTTAGGGTTTCTATTGTCTATTTACATTTTTTTTTGCATGTATTCGTGTTTGTCTCAATGTTACCTAATTTTTTCAACTTTCGTTCATCTAGACCCCGGCCTTCCTTTGCAGCATGTTAAAATTTGTCTTAATTATTTCGGTTCAAACGGGAGAATTCCTAAGTTGTGTTTGTAATTTCCAGTTCTTTGTTCTTCTAAATAGATTTTAGACATTTCACAAGCGTCTGAGATTTTCCATACTGCGGTATTAAATGTAAATGTGCAAAATTCACTGAGCTTCTGCTGATTGCTCGTGCTGTTTGGTTCAAGATGGTAGCATGCCACGATATCGAGATAGCAAGTCCCTTACACGTGAAAAGCTATTATATTTACTTAAGATTTATGATCCGGAATTTAAAAATATTGGTATTGAAGAGGCAAGTGCTGAAAAAGATAATGTGGTGACAGAAGAAGATCAAAAAATTACGAAATTGTTGTAAATTAGGATATACAACTGATATTGACAGTAGGAACTGATATTGACAGTAGGAGAGGATGGTGTATTAAATTTCACAACTGAATTGCTCAATGAATAGCACAGTGCGAGCCGCCGCGTACAGCCGAGCGTTATCGTGCGAAACTACGCTTCCAGAAGTCAGCAATTCTCGCTTTCTATTATGAATCGCCCTTCTCGTCTTTCTTAAGGTCTCACCACACACGTCTGCATTAATTGTCGTAAGACGTTTCAGTAAATCAACCAATAATCCGCTTTTCCTGTTCCAAAAAAACAGTAGCCGTATGCTTGCGGTTCTCAAACGTTTACTTGAAATTTTTGGCTTTGGCTTCCACTTCATTGATTGTTGCTTAGTTTCGACAAGTGTGTACGGAGTCCAAATCTCGTAGTCAATCTCAATATAATTCAGGTACTCATCGCCCCCAGTTTCGATGCAGCAAGGTCAGTGGAAACGTCATTCGCTGGTTTTTGTGAACATCCCTCAACATTTTTGGCAACCGCGTCGCACAAAGTTCGTAGAACTATAGCCTATTCGTGACAATTTCATAACCAATTTCAATACATTACTCTACATGAAATTTAGGAAAATTTGATTCCATTTCCAAAATCTTGCAACGCTGATCTTCAAGAATTTTTTTGTTCAGTTTTTCCACAAAATCTTCGTTGACAACAGAAGGTCTCCCACTTCGTTCCTCATCGTGCATGTGTGTTCGTACATCTCTGAAATTCCTACATCAGTGGCTGCCCTTCATTAATGATGCCTGAACCATAAACCAAAACCATTTACAACCTCCTCAGCACTTACATTGATATTTGTTTTCCATATGTATTGTACTTACTGGACCGCCCCTGGCTCTGTGCAATTAATAAAGTATTACATTCTATATGCATTAAATTTAACTGCATCCCTAATTAACATCGAAGCGTTTCTGTATTATCCATTTTTTTGCAGCTTACCATAAAAGCGTGTGTCTGCGATTAAAAAATATTATCGACCACTCAAATGGTCGCGGCAACTCAACCAGCAGCTTGACTTTTACGTTTAAAATCAGGGACTTTTAAATCTTTCGTGCAAATTACGGTTCCAGTTTAATATACTTGGGACAGCGGATTAACCAATACGCGTCCGCACAACAACTAATTGGAAGGACGATGATATTGGGATTGTAAGAATATGTTTAAATTGCATACGAAAACCCCTATAACTAATAAATTCTAATTAATAATTACAGTCTTTCCACGTTATAGCTAACCGCCAAACTCCTTGCTGTATACATATCATTTTGGCGTGAGTAAATATCAAAGTCTGCATCCAAGCAATTTATAATACTTATTCGCAACGCCCAAAAATGACGGCAAAAGTATTGTTGACGTGCGTTGACGGGTTCACTCTACCGTATAAATTTTAACTGAATTACTTTTATGAAAAATATTTGAAGAAGAATCTCGGTGCACACGATTTGTTACACTGTTCACTTAAAAGTTGAACACCTGTCGAACAACGATAGCCTAATAAATTCGATACCAAGCCTTCATTCTGATAGCGTCATAGAATGTAGCTAACGCAAGTATTAGATATAAATATTTGGTTAACATTACTAGCCTTTTAAACCGATCATCCATTTATGTTCAAGCTGTTGAAAATATGCTTTGTATTTTATAACCTTAAGTAACTACTTGGTCAATTATGTATAACAACAGTTATCATTCTTTACTCTGATACAATGTGCGATTTAAACATACATAAAAAATTTTTTACTAATGCCAGCCTAGTCCGGTAGTTAGAGCACTGGACTTCGGTGCGGAAGGTCGAGAGTTTAAATCCTCGATTTGATGCCTGGCGGGCAACCTATCCAGCCGCTTTAAATAATTGGGTACTTACATTCGAATGAACAAGGGGAAATAATGCGGTTGTCAAATGCGTAATACCCACCACATCACATGTCATGAATTTGGAGCGCGACTTTAGATAGCTTGTTCGTCATACGAACATCTTTTACAATCGTAAACTATAGAGTGGAACCTCTCATCTCTGTTCGACGGGTTAAGTTAGACACCTGCCCGCCGTACTTGCAAAAAGAGCTCACAGAACGTACCCCATTGTAGGCAATTAACTGGCCATTGGTCTATAAGTACAAAAAGAAGAAAACGAACTGTACTAACTAAAAAACTCACAACAACCCCCACACTAAAATTATCGCTGCGATGGAAAAGAAAAATAAACATTTCATTTAAAAAGACCAATCGTGGCGACCTCATTACCAGACAATTCGTACGCTTTAAAGTCATAAACAATGGTTCAAAAAACTTTCCTTCCATAAAAATACATAACCATCATAAATATTCGCAAAAATATGATATTGGTGGAATTACTACGAGGTAATTAAATACAAAACTATCGATTGTAACAGTTATTTAACAACAACATTTAATCAAATCAGTGGCTAAACTTTAGACGTGTGGACCCTGGTACAGAAAAAAATATCCACGACCGAAGTTAATTTCTTTCTTACTTCAGTTCAGCGAAACAGTCAATAACTGCTTTTGTATATTATAAGTTCCACGATTTTATTCAACCAATAAGGCTGCAAATTCTAACGTTAAAATATCTTTACTGTAATGAAGATACAAAATATAAATACATGCAAATATGGTGATTCTTTTAGTTGGGGAACTAATCATTTTTAAACGATTCTATTAGCATGTATTTAGTTGTCTAGATACAGCGTAAGCAACAATGGTAAAATTAACAAAGTTCCTTTCTATTCAACAACAATCTACGTATTTTTAAATTTTCGAACAGAAACGATTTGGTATCAAATATCTTATACACTATGAACTAACTTTTGATTACACTTATTTAATTATTAATATTATATAATTCTGCAAATCAGTTAAAAATAAAATGCTTGTATTTATAACATTCTCTCAAATAAAGTTATGTAAACACCAAATAATTTGATGATTGTCTTTACTTTTTAATTAACGAGACCATGTAACCGTAGGGCGTAGGCGAAAAATTAACTGTTTTCTAAAGTTCTTCCAAGTAGTTCCTTTGTGCAGCTCCATATCACTGCCAGTGTGTCCGCCGCTGTTCAAATGCTCTCTGGAAAACACGTTCCTCAAGTGTATCAAACACATCTATAATTCGCGCTGGGCCTCTCCTACGATTTCAAAACGGACCTCAAATGTCGCTTGAACTTTATCTTAGTGTAGAGGAAGATGTCGCAAAAGACTAAATCTGTTGATACTATAAAACAACAGACACCACAGTGGACGAACCAGCACTCTTCAAGGACAAAGAATGCAAAGCCTTTCAGGAGCGCAACCAAGAGCATGCTCGTTGTTTTATTTTTCGACATTCGGGGGTTATACACCGTCAGTTCATCCCATAGAGTCAAACTGTCACTTACAAGTTGTACTGTAACGTTGCAAGACTAAGAGAAGTCATTTGGCGCAAACGGCCTGAACTAAGCATATTTATGCTCCATCATGACGACGCACCTTCTTACACAGGGTTGAGAACTCGCGATTTTTGAGGCCGGAACAATATCATCGTTGCTCCCCCATATTCGCCAGATTTGCCCTTCTATGACTTCTCCTCTTCTCCATAATGAAGTTAAAACGCGTAAGTTGCCGTTTTGAAAGCATAGAAAAAATCCAGCGCGAATCGCAAATAGTCCTTGATATACTTAAAATACATGATTTCCAGGGAACACTCAAACAACGGCACAAACGTTGGCAGCGGTGTATAGCTGTACAATCCAACGACTTTCAGGGGAACATTAACTAAATTTTAAGTACGTTTTTCTTTTTTTTTTTGTAGCCATAGTCTCGAAATTTTTGGCCGCACCTCATAATAGTAAACCATGCATTACTTGTTAAAACAAACATTAATATCCCAACGGCTATTATAATTTTTATACGCATTTCTCATAAGACATCCTGTATATAAAAAACGCCTTATGATGATAACTATTCATTCATATGCGAAACAAATTGCGCAGATTGGAAATAAGGGGGGCCTCGGTGGTCTAGTGCGGAAACGCATTGACACTCGAGGCCACAGTGAAATGCAGTCAATGCTCTGGGCGATCGAAACTCAGCTGGGGCGACCGCATTTCGCTTAGTTAAGTTTAGGGTGCATGTTGCATGAATGTTTAGTGTATAAGGGACGCCCGCACCTCCCTAAAGTAATGCGAAAGCAGTTGCGGGGGGGGGGACGGTAGTATGAATGAGTGAGAAAAAGATTGAAAATAAGGACCCAATATTTAAATTTACTTATATGAAAATATGTTATTGTTATATTAAAAATTTCAGTTTCGAAAATTCAACAAATTAAAAATATAGAGTTAGGTATGGTTTTTAAGGCACCTCGATGGGGCAGTGCGAATACGCGCTGTCAGTCGTGGTCACAGTGAAATGCGGTCCGATCAGCCACGTGGTCGAACCCCGGTTGAGGCGACCGTATTTCACTTAGTTAAGTTTAGGGTGCACGGTGCAAGAATGGCTAGTATGTAAGGGACGGCCCCACCCCCCTGAAGTAGTGTGAAAGCGGTTCCGGGGGGAGGGAGTAGTATGAATGAATGGAAAAGAAAGTATAGTTTTACAAACAATATTAGTTTGTTATATGATATAATTGATTTTTGATCAAATTCTCTGTAAAATAATATTATTAACTCTAGAATGACATTCCAATTAATTCCTGTCTTTCCTATTTATATTAATATATTTTATTTAATAGTATGCTCCAATCTTCATTGCAAATGTTTTAATAAATACGCGATAATATCTACCTCAAAATCATTTCGTACAGGATTTGTTACTTACTGCATCCAACCACATCACATCTTAAATCATCGATTCAAACTAAATAATCCACCAATACGGCCAAATCATACAAGCGGAAGAAACTGTGTGATCATAAATCTTTAAATATATGTAGTGTAATGCGATTTGTGGCTTCTGTTCTGGCACAAAACTTGCTGACACCATGTAGTACTGTGGCTCCGAGGCAAAATGAAAGCCAGAGAATTTTAATCGCCAAGCACCTAGAGTCCTGGAATTTGATGTGGATCGGTGTTGGGAATGAGAGATCAAATATTGACGGAAGCGCTTAAGAGTTTAGACCTTTCAAACTGATAATAGGCTCTACAAATACATACCGAAGTGAAAAGTTCGCAGCTCAGAGTTTTCCTCCTATTCCTACTGAAATCGTCTTGCGTGCTGAATGTTAAATTAAATTTCGAAACAGGGGCCAGTTGATAACTTTTGCACAAATTTTAAAGTTCCGAAACTATAAAATGACTGCAGAAGAAAATATCATCTTTTGTTCGTTTTCAAGAAAAATAGCAGTCATTTAACTTGCAAGAGAAATACAATAACAATATGGAAATACAATTGTGTAAATACCGTAAACGTCGTTCCCAACACGTAACAATAATAAATATATTCAGAGAATCCGCCAAAGAGGACAAAAATAGAACTTCTTTTCTTTGCTGGTGACATTGTTATTTAATGCTGGATGACGTCTATGAATTTCCTAAATCCGCTCTTTGTGCAACTAAAAAAATTCGTGGGCACTCCGGGTGCTATTTATTATTTTGAACTTATATTTTGCTATAGTATGTCATTTACAAAAAAAATCCTAGTGGTAGAAAACCAACCGTATAAATCAAAATAAAAACTCGCATTCATCACCCTATACAGGATGGTCCAACCGTGTGAGAACGGACGACTACATTTTAACATAAAAATTTCCATATAGTTTATTAAGCAAAATTGTACAGAGCAAATTCTCTAAATGTAAAAATATATTTGATTGGAAAGAACATGCCAGACTCATATGTTGTAATAGAACACCTTATATAGTTTTAGATTGTTCGATTCCTCAGTGGAGGATTAAATTATATAACAGGTTATAAGGCATTAACCCCATAGTTGCGATGTTATTGACTGGTTTAGGACGGCATTTAAAGAAGTTTGTTACTGTGTCGTCTTATAATAAATTAAGGCAATTACAGAGTGATTGCTATTCGTGAATCACGTTATTACTCAATTTTATAAATAAAATTTTAAGTTTGTAAATATATTACTGTTACCTTTCATTTTATATGAGGTACTGTCTGTTTGTATATAATTTAATAGTATTTATTCTAAAATACGCTCAGTAACATAATTCGATATTTTTTAATTATAGTTGTTGGCATTCTAGCTAAAAAAACTGTCGACCATGTTATAGCCAAACAAAATGTATAGAAGTAATACAAGTAAATAAAGTAAAGTAAAATCATTGCAGAGATTATACATATCACAGCACGGTAGGTTACAGGGTATTTACTATATATGATTTGATCTATTTAAACCCTTTTTATTTTCAAACCTAATAACTTCTATTTCTTTCGTATCACTACTATTTACACTATACCTAAAATCTATACAGAACCCTATCAAGAGCTATCTAAAATTACTAAGCAGTGTACTTCATTTCCAACGTAAGTTTTAAAAACAAAAACCAAAATATTAGCTCTGTTGTCCCCCTTAAAATCAGTTGGCACAACCCAACATAAATATAAGATAGCAACCAAAATTACTTATTCTTTAATTTAATTAAATCAATCAGGACAGTTGAGCTGTCAATTTGCTGCAATTTTAAATAAAATCTTTTCAAATAACGAGAAAACTTTTTTATTGCTTATTTTTGGTGAACGCCGTGGAGATGCTACTGCAACCTGCAGTTTATATATCCAGCTAGAATACCACCACCTGAAAAAATAATAAACGCCTTAAAACTTTTTTAAGAAACGTTAATTCCAGCAGATGTAGTAAATGCGAATCCCCATCTAAGTCTAAAAGACCTAAGGACAAATGTGAATATTAGTATAACTTCAGTTAGAAGAATTCTGAAAGCAAATATATTTCATCCCTATCACGTTGCTTTAGGGCACGAACTGCATGAAAATGACCCTCGAGAGGATTGCAATTGTGTAATTACCTTCAGAACCAACTTCTTTTGGATCAACTTTTTTTAATTGTAAATTGTTTAGCAACGAAGAAAAACTGTCAAACAATTGTAAAATGAACAGGCATAACTTGCAGTATAATGTACAAAAAAACCGTACCGTATGTGCGTTACCCATTTTCAAAGAGTATTTTCTGTAAATTTTTGGTGTGGCATAGTAATAGTAAGGTTTGGCGCAGACCTGTTTGGGTGCAGCGACGGTTGAACGTCGAACCATTTGGGTGCAGGGACGGTTTCGCACAGACCCGGTTGGGCGCGAACGTATATGAATAAAGTTTATTATATTAAAAATCAATCACAAAGAGTGATGCATTTATTCGAGTTTTAAGTAATATATTTGTATACTTATGTATGATTTAAAATTTTTGGAAATGGCATTTATAGAATTAGTAAGTGTAAAATCTTTTTCGCAGTTCCACAAAATTGTTTGTTCAAACACAATAAACAGTTTAGATCAATGTAAATTTTGCACGACCATAGTTGTCAATAGTTGTCGAAAGGCCAACTTGCCACACTTAGTGCGGAAATTCAACTACTGTAGGTTATAAGCACTGTGACACAATTTTTAATTATGAAATAGCCAAATCCTTACACTTTGTATCGAATATTTCATTACGGAACGGCGTCAATCGCAACGTTTATTAAAACAATACGAATTATTCAAATTTCTATAGTTTCAAATTAGACTTTGGCAAAAAATTCAGTACTTTAAGAGAAAATGCGTATTGACATTTAATACATTTTTAACCATAAAATAAATGTTTTTTTTTTCTATAGCTAATGTTAAAATGTTGTTATAGCAACTCTTTTGAGTAGATAAAGTATCACTTTAACCGCAAGGGTAAATAAAGTAACACTTTAACAGCAAGGGTAGATAAAGTAACACTTTAACAGCAAGGGTAGATAAAATGTTTTAACTTTTTTTATTCAATTAAATTTACAAATTCAAACACATTAATTCGAAGGATTAACAACAAGTGTAATTTTACAATTAACATTATTAGTTTTCTTCTTCTTGTGTTAATTCTTTTCCGTACATTTCGTATTCACTTCGTACACAAAACGCAAAAATACTGAACACTCCACAAAAACCAGAATGTAAAATTTGTTTGACATTTGTTGACAGAGTAATTCATATACGTAGTAACGGAGCAACACAGTTGCGATTTTTGTGCCAAAAATTACAATTTTCTTTAAAATTTTATTTTTCACCTGAATTTGAAGTCTTGCTATAGAAAAAAATGTTGTATTGCACACGACGATAAAATCGCATTATCTTCTCGAGCGTAATTAGCGTCTCGACTGAAGTCTCGACGCTAAAAAACACTTTCGAAGATAAAGTACAATTTTATCGTCAATTTTATCGTCTTATACAATAAATAACTATTAATTATACTCACTCTCATTGACAGGGAAACTGTCAAACAAAGTACATTTATCAATTTTAATAACCAAAAATATGTACAACTGCGTCAGTACTTTCATTGACATACGTTGTATTTTAAAGTAGGCAAACAGCAAATTTTCTGATTAAATAATATCGATACAACAATATTGTTGCAAAAATAGTTATTTATTATACAAGTGTCTTACTTGGCATACATGTAAGTCACGTAAGAAAATATTAGCCCACGAGGCGATAGCCGAGTGGAATAATTTCTTTGAGTGACTTATATGCAAGTAAGACACGTGAGTTACGTTACCCTACACTATCTTATCATGTACGCCCACGGACGCTGCGTCCGCGAGACTTTCTTATCTATTCATGTGCTTGCTTAATAATCATAATTTACTTTAAATGTAAAATGCGATTCTAGAATTAGTCCGTAAGTAGATTCCAATGTGTAAACTACATTGTAAAATAAAAAGTTAAATAAATTTTTTTATTTGTTTCAAACCTACGCATTGAAACTGGCGCAGTCGTACGGATTTTGGGAAAAAGAACACTAATAAATCTCTTGTTCTTTTGTGTATTTTAATACTTAGCCCAAAAATCAAAAAATCGTTCGCATTAGAGACCGGAGAACAAAAATCGTCGAAGGCTCTATCGTGCAGTATTCTTTTGTGAGTGTTGATACGTTAAAGAAAAGCAATTCCATCAATTTGTAATTTGCACCGAAGACCGGAGAACAAAAATCGTCGAAGGCTCTACCCTGCAGTTGCAACATCTGTAATCACAACGCTGGTTCCAGAAATCATCAATCCATCGAGGATCCTGACTATCGAAGTCAACAGTCCATAGTGGACATCAATCATCTTTAAACCTTCAAAATATGAAGTAAGTGCTTTCCAAAGTGAAAAGTCTTTTTACAGTGAAAAAGTATTTAAATAATACTAACATAAGTTTAAGTTTATATTTAAGTTCTTTGTATAGGGAACCCTGAATTAGGTCCTTAACATAAAAATTCTTTAAAAATAATTGTGTTATATGTCAATTTTGCAACCAGCCAGGTTAATCATAAATAACGACATGGCAGTAGTATTTCCTCCAGGATTTCATGTATCCTTACTGAATGAAATACAGAGCTACGATGGAAATCCATCAACTCTTTCAGAATTTATAAGGTCCACTGAGACCATTACAAGTCAATTTGGCACAGAAAACCCTGGTGATTACATTAATAAGTTATTAATTTCATCTATACGTGATAAACTCAAAGGTCCAGCCCTTGAAATTGTGACTGGATATACATACAATACATGGAATAGCCTAAAACAAGTATTAATAGAGAATTTCGGTGAACAACGTTCCGAATTAAACTTGCAAATCGAATTAACCAGATTGAGACAAAATTACAAAGAATCACCAATAGATTTCTATAACCGTATTAGAACTTTATTAGCCGCGTATAATTCCAAAATTGCTCTAAATAATGAACCCGAAGCCATTAAGAATTTCAAATTAACACAATCAAAAAATTTGGCACTAACAACCTTTGCAGGAGGACTGATAGAACCATTAGGTAGTTTTCTTAGGAGTAAGTCTCCAGTAAGTCTGGAAAATGCAATTTCTATTATAAGAGCTGAATTAGATATTCGCTATTTTCAAAATTTGAACAAACCCCTACATCAAAATTTGCAAAAACCAATTCAAAAGAATAATACTATCAATTATACACCTAGACAACAAAATTTCGTCCCTAATTACACACCACAATATCAACCTCAAAATTCATACATGCCTAATCCAAATCAATATA